>PVJS01029159.1:0-24984 GCA_004027185.1 Glis glis
ACACACACACACACACACACACACACACACACATATATACACTAATACATATATGTGTGTAATCAAATTCTCTCTTCACTGGTTCCCTTTCCTATGGGATGTCTCCTCTTACTGGGTTCTTCTCCAGCGGATTTTCAATGAATAAAATCCAAGGACTAATGAAAGGTAAAGAAATATGAAAGTTTATTTGTAAGCCAAGAAAATTTAGAAAACAAAAATAACTCCCCTCACACATGGGGGAGGGGGCCCTGCAAGAGAGGGAGTAACCATTGAAGTTCTTGGGAGGTGAGCTTTTATACCTTCTTGTAGTCCCACATCTGTTCTTTTGTGATTGGTCAGAATTGGGTCTTGGGGGACCAATGTTTTTTGCCCAGTTTCAGTCCTTAAGTTGAATCATTATCCCATGGGCTGGCAGGCTCTAATCTCTTGGCACCACCTCTATTCTCTTGCTCACCTCCCCCATCCTTGTTTACATAGGTTGTCCTCTGAATGCAGCCCACAGAAGGGGATGAAATTTTGTTTTATTTCAATAATCCTTGCCTGGTCATTTGTCACCTTTTTATCTTATTAACCTTCTCTTTTTTTGTTCTTTAAACAGATGGGCTCTTTTAATCCTTTCTGTTCCCAGGTCCTCTGCCCTGCCTCAATATGTACCTTCATGAATATTATATTATTATATAATTAGAATATTATATTATTATATAATTAGAATATTATATTAGGGTGAAATGTGGCTTAGATACCTGAAAACCTTTATCTGGAATTTTGAATTTAAATATTAGGTAATAAATAAAAATAAAATTTATTCCCAACTGTGATGAGTACTGAGAGTAAACAAAAGTTTAGGCATCCGTTACTAAAATGCTATTCTTCTGAGAAAAGAGACAGATCCAATCTATCAAAGCTAAGATAACAAAAACTCTGAGCTGAATGTGTTGTCTTTCTATTTCGATCAACTAGAAAAGTGTGCTTCAGACTTGAATGTGCACAGGATTATATGGGAGTCTTGTAACACCAGATCCAATTCATCAGGCCTGGGGCAGGACCTGAATTTCTCCATTTCTAACAAGCACCTAAGTAGGTTTCATGGTGTTGATCCACAAACCACAAGTTGTACAGCAAGGAACAGAAAGATTAATTTCTTCATTAAATTACAAAATAAACATAAAATGAATTAATTTTTTCCAACAAAATCTATAACACATTAGGGAAAACAAAGATATGTAAAACTCAGCTTCAAAATCACATATTTAGAAAAAAGTTACCTTTGGGGACATAATGTATTCATTTTGTCATTGAATAAAGCCAAATTAGAAGTTTCTTTTAATTTTTAACTTACGTTAAAATTTGTAGATGCTAAAAATTCCCCCCCAAACTCTAATATTTCTGTATCTGTATACAACCAGTGTTCTTGAAATATCAAGCTGTTACTGGTGATTTTTATTTATTACTTAATTCTCTGAGTCTTTGTATATATTCCTTCCCTGCTTCCCCTTTTTGCGGCCAGAAACATACTGAAATTTTTTTTCAAAACTAAAATCCAGTGAAACCTCCCTGGCAGAGATGGTATGATCTCTACTCTGTTTTTGTAACTCTCCATACACGGCTTAATTACTCCTGTGTCTCCATGAATTCTCTATGCAAGTTTCTATCCCTGACTAGATAATACATTTTTATGGTAGATTATATGGAGGATAATGGTTAATCTTTGTCAGGCTGATTGGACCATCCTTGATAGCAGTAGGAAATTAGTAAAGCTCTTTTATGGGTGTGTCCCTGAAGGTTTTTCCAGAGATGATTGGCATGTACGTCAGCAAACTGATGGGTAAAGACCAGCCTTGCATGTGGACAGCACTGTCAGCTATGCTGCAAGTCCCTGATGAAGCAAAAATCCAGAAGGAGGAAGCTCAGAAGCTCCCCAGTGGGAGAAAGCTGGATTCTTCTTAAGCAAGTGTATTCCTTTTGCTACTGCCATTAGCAGTGGACATCAGATTCCAGATTCTTCAGCTCTTCAATGTGGACTCATGCCAGCCACTCTCCAGGAAGTTTCCAGGCCCTCCGTCTCAAACTGGTGCTGAACTGGTTCCTCTTACTGGACTTCCTGCTGTTGGACTGAGCAGCTACTGGTTTCTCCAGCTCTCCAGTGTGTAGATGGTCACTGCGGGACTTTCCAGCTACTGATCATGTAAGCCAGTCTAATAAATCCCCCTTTTACAAATATATATATATTACAAAAGTATAACTATATGTATAACTATATTCAATTAGTTCTGTTCCTCTAGAGAACCCTGAAAAGAGGAATTAAGAAGGGGGCTAATGCCTTATGTTTACATTGTTTTTACAATGATATGACTAATCTTAGAAATGTATAACTTTGTAGAATATTTTGCAATGCAAATTCTAATGTTGTAACTGTATTAGTGAATCCTAAAACTTCTGAAAACAGATATGGGTTCAAATCATTTACCATGCAGAATAAATGCTTACTAATCAGTAAGTAGGCAGAATCCGGAAAAGAGTGTAAACCTCTCCTTACTGTTCCCTTATGATGATTTACATACTACTTTCACTCCCAAGGAAGCCCAGAAATCTCTTCTTGGTATATTTAAACCATTTTCCATGTAAATATTGATATTTCAGGGCCTAAGTTTACCTTATTTTGTTCTTTTAGCTTTATATTTTTCTGTTTATTTTTCTTTTGCCTTACTCTCTGTGGATTACTTGAACATATTTTTAAAAATGCATTTGATTTTCTAAAGTATTTATGAGTTTATTTGTTTGTATATCTCTTTTCTTGCTGCTAAAAGGAATGATTTATACATATGTGTATATGAGTGCAACATGTATGCATATATATGTATAAGCCCATCTAATAAATATATATAAAGAATAATGAAATGGAGCCGGACGTGGAGGCGCATGCTTGTAATCCCAGTACTTGGGAGGCGGAGACCGGAGGATCCGGGTTCACAGCCAGCCTCAGCTACTTAGTGAGGCCCTCTGCAACTTCGTGAGACCTGGTTTCAAAATAAAGGATAAAAAATAGGGCCGGGGGTATAGTTCGGAGGTAGAACGCCCCTGGGTTCAATCCCTGGTACCACACAAAAAAAAGAAGAATGAAATGTAAATATATAAAATACACTTCTATATTTAAATATATTAAGCCGGGCGTGGTGGCGCACGCTTGTAATCCCAGTACTTTGGGAGGCAGAGACCGGAGGATCCGGGTTCGCAGCCAGCCTCAGCTCTCTCGCTCTCTCTCTTTCCCTGTCTCTCTCTCTCTCTCTCTCTCTCTCTCTCTCTCTCTCTCCTTAGTGAGGCCCTCCACAACTTCGTGAGACCCGGTTTCAAAATGAAGTATAAAAAATAGGGCCGGGGGCATAGTGCGGAGGTAGAACGCCCCTGCATTCAATCCCCGGTACCGCAAAAATAAATAAATAAATAAATATATTATACATATACATATACATATACTATATATGTATGTATAATCTTACAAAGTTTGTGTGTCCATTTTATCACTACTAGTGATATGCATAAACCTGAAATAAGTTTACATTTATTCACTACCCTCTGTGCCTTCATTAATTTCTTTATTAATGATTTCTTCATTATTTCTTCCCCCACCACCATCCCCTAGACCACTTCCATTATCTAAAGTCCCTCTTATATCCCGATTACAACCTACCTTCTGTATATGAGAGAAAACATATGACCCTTCACTTTCTGTGACTGGCTAATATCACTTAACATACTGTTCTCCAGGTCCATCCATTTTCCTGCAAGTGACACAATTTTGTTCTTTATTGCTGAGTAGAATTCCATTGTGTGTATATCCCATAATTTTGTGATCCATTCATCTGTTGATGGATACCTAGTTTGGTTCCATGATTTGACTATTGTGAATTGTGCTGCTATAAACATGAATATGCATGTGTTACTATAATCACAATTGACTTTCATAAGTTTTCTTTATATCAAATATTGATAGCCAATTTATATTTAATTTTCATCAAAAAGAGCCTGCCCCATGCAACATACCAAGGTCACTGTCTTCACATATGACAACAGCATCCTCATAGCTCACAATATCCTTCAAGCTGTATATTATTAGACTCCTTTTTAGTATCTTCTTTACCCTTTTTTACTACCCCATTAATAACAACAAAAAAATGAATCTACATTGAGAACTTATTTGCATCAATTGTTTCCTTCCCTCCTTTATAGCCAAACCATTGATGATGTAACTCAAGTGCATACAAAACTTAAAAATTTTACTCCCTGAAGGGGGTTGGCTTTCCAGTATGTAAACATTCAGAAGAGACCATCATGTCCTTGATATAATCAAGGGAAAAAAACCCAACTTAACTTTATATTTCTATAAATTTCTATAAAGCTATCTGAGAAGGGTAGATTGGAAGACCTCTTAGCAGGGTATAGTGATACACACTTATAATCCCAGTACTTGGGAGACTGAGACAAGAGTATCACAGGTTTGAGGACAGCCTCAGCAACATAGTGAGACTCTCAGGAACCTAGCAAGACACTGTTTCAAAACAAAAAATAAAAGAGACCGGAGGTATAGCTTGTAGGTAGAATGCCCCTGGGTTCAATCCTCAGTACCACAAAATAAATAAATGAATAAATAAATAAGTAAATAAATACCTCTTAATGGAATAAATTCCAGAGAACCATTCAAATACCT
This sequence comes from Glis glis, assembly GCA_004027185.1. Classification (NCBI taxonomy): domain Eukaryota; kingdom Metazoa; phylum Chordata; class Mammalia; order Rodentia; family Gliridae; genus Glis; species Glis glis. The sequence continues at coordinate 4,706 of PVJS01029159.1, forward strand.
TTCAACGAGAAATGCTAAAACAAATTATTTATACTTGGAATTTATATATGATATAATCTCAATTACTATAGGAAAGAAAAGAGAGCAGTAGACCCATTAAAAATGTAGGTAAATACAAAAGATAAATTATTTCATAGCAATCAGAAGAGAGAAGAGTGCTTGCCTCTTGATTAGGGTGGCAGTTGTAGAGTTCCTGTTAATATGAAATATAAACAGGAATTTTCTGAAATGATAGAATTATTTTATATCTCTATATCCTAATTAAAATTTCTTATATAGATGTGTGCATTTGTCAAAGTTTATCTTACTGTATGCTTAAGATCTATGCATTTTTACTATAAATTACAATGCAGTATATTAAAAAATAAGTGTGATAAAAATAGAAGAAAAGGAAGAAAGAGTTTGAAAGAGGAAATTTTGTCCTGATTTGGCCTCCTGTCAACTCACTCTCCCCTTTACTTACTCTAGCCTTTTTGGTTGTTTGATTTTTTGAGACATTAACAGCATTTTATTTAGGAAAATGGGGGATACATGTTTAAGGGAGAACACAGGCCACCTTGAGAGTTAGAGAGGTGCCTTTGGGGTCTCACAGTTCTTCTTTTATAGGAGACTCCGATGAGGTGTTGGTAGAGGCACTCAGCAGGGATGGAGAACTGGTTTTCCTCAGAATATTCAGGTTCCTGATATCCCATTGGTGGGTGGAGCCTGGGCTTTACCAAATGTCAGACATTCCTTATGGCTCCTTTGTTTACCAAACATCTCAGTATATTTAGGTGGGGAGATAGGCCTTTAGGATTAAAGATGTGGGCCTTTTGGGGATGTTTGACTAAGGAAAAACAAACCCTGTAGGTGAAGATAAGGATTTTCATGGAGTTTTTAGATTTAAAGCTACAGTCTTTCTTAATTTCTTTCTTTTTTTTTCCCTATTTGTCTCCTTTCTACCTAATATTTTTATTTCTACTATTCTATACCATTTCCCCACTCTGAGACTTGGATTCCTTAATCTTAAAGATTGGTGAAGGGTGAAGTTTATCTTCTATAACTTCTTCGAGCTGGCAAAGGGTGTTGGCTCTGCCTAGCTAGTGATCAAAAGTCTTATCCTAACTAATCTAAAGGAGACAGAGAAAAATTAGCCTCAGGTGTTGTGGTGGGTTCTATAAGGTCAGGTCACAAGTCAACATCCCTGGAGGACACAGCCTCAAGAACATGAGGGTTTGTAGATGAATTTTGTCTTCTATGTGCCTAAATTTTTGGTGCTCCCACTATTCAGGCTATTCTTTCTGATGATTATAGGGTAACTCCCAACTGCTGGTTCGTTCTCATTTTGGACACATTTCCCCCAGTCATTCAGAAAAAAAGTAAATTATAGAATTCTGCACTAACCTGTCAGTGCCCTTATCACATTTCAAAATTACATATACAAATGCATTTGTTTTATTTAATTTTGAATATAGTTTTGCATTGACCATGGCTATTTTGTTCTTGACCATAGTGCTTCTTGCTTCTGTCTTTCTTGCCATATCAGAAAAACTCAAGTGAATCTTAAGAGCCATAAGACTAAGGCTCAAGGACACTGAGTGACTTGCTCGAAGTCGTAAGCAGAGGAAGAGGAACCATCCTCAAATTATCTTAGATCTGGCCTGGGATGGTGGTACAGGCCTGCCTGTAATCCCAGTATTTCTGATGCTGAGACACAAGGATTGCAGGTTTGAGACCAGTGTCAGCAAGTTTGTGAGATCCACAGCTACTTAGCAAGATCCTATTTCAAAATTAAAAAATAAAATAGGTCTAGGGTTATAGCTCAGAGGTAGATGCCCTTGGGTTCAATCCCTAGCATCAAACAACAACAACAATAACAAAAAAATATTTTAGATCCTTTGGTGATGGTATTGGACTATACACTTCATTAAATTAAGAGATATTAAACTGGGCTCTGGAAAGAACCAAACTAATTTAAAGTGAAAACATAGATCAAGGATAACTTAGGCAACTGGTGGATAAGATTAACTACTGGGAGGAGGCACAGTAGAGACTTTTGTAGTGATGGAGACAACTTATGTCATGACTGTGGTGGTTACACTATATATATGTGCCAAAACTCAGAACCCTTACTACACTTAAAATAGATATATATCACTATATGCAAATTATACCTCAATAGATTTCATTTTAAAAAAATGAAAGAGTTGGACATTGAGATCTACAGATCTCAAATTCATCACTTTGGTTCTATTACACAGAGCAATAATGTGTGAGGAAACACTTAAAGGGTTTTTTAAATGTTGAATACATTTTAAGGATAATTATTAGCAATCATAGGGGTATTCATTAAATAGTATTTGAAATGAATGTATTTATTAAACGGGAATAAAGCCCCACATTTTCCAAAGTTCAAACCTCTGTATAATTTGGTACAGATGAGAAGAAAAGCTGTATCGGTGTGTTTGTGTTGGTGTGTGAGAATCCATGCATGTTCTTTCTTATTTGTTTGTTTTGGCAGACCCTGAGAATCTGGGGCATTGATAATATCTACAACACGAATGACTTTATGCAAATATGAATGAATCAGAACCATCCTTTGCAATTTCTCTTAACATTCAAATCATTTTCCCAATTAGAGAAGAAAAGTGTTTGACAAACTGTGTTTGGGTTTCATCAAATTTGCAATGTTTGAAGAACAGATCAAGATGTTTGATGAAAATAAGCAGCAGCTGGATGTGCCCTTCCTTGTCACACACGGAGTTTGTTGGGAGTAGTTCATAAATCCTTACTGCTCACTGACTCTGGGAACAGATGGCTCTTGGAGGCCACACTGATGGCCAAGAAATCATCTCATTATTATCGTGGAAAGCGTCTTCCACTCTTCATTTAGATGAATGGTACAGTGGTATTTCCATCTCAAAGAGAGGTGCTAATTAAAATGGAAATACTTTTTTTTCAAATTGAATCTAGATGAGAATCCGAGCATCACCCAGCCTCTAAGATTTCCAATCCTTCCTTCCGAGATACTTGATTTTAATCTCTAATTTTAAATTCTTAATCTGAAACAAGACATGTTGGCCCCCATCTGTCATCCGACCTTCCACACATCCATCATAAACTACATCACAGATGCTAGAGGAAAAGTGGGGGAGGAACCAGCTCTTATTGAGTACAAGATAATTTATATGCATTATTACATCCTTTTTACATAAAGATGGAAAGTCTTTGGCAATCGCGAGTGTATACAAGCTTTAAGATAAGTTCCAAACTCATTTAAAGTTAGTTTTGAATATTTGTTTTGCTATAAAAATAACCAAGGCAATCTGGTTTAATAGAATGAAAACGGATTTTGGAATCCAACTGACCTGCATTCAATTCTTAACTCTACTATTACTAATGGCTTAATCATGGAAAAGTCTCCTACCTATGTAAATATCAAGTTTTTTCATCTGTATAATGGGGAAAAGAATATATTTTTTAGTGTTACAAAAATTTTAAAAGCAGGCAATGTATGTGAATGCATAAAAATGAATCTGGCACATAATTGGCCTTTATTGAGTACCATTTTGTTTCAGAGCTTGGTGCTAATGAAATCAACTAACAAAGTATCAAGTTATACTATTAAAAGGCTGATTTGAAATCCGGGTTAAGTTGGATAATTTTAGCAACTTAATAGAGGCTTGAGACAGAGCAAAATGTATGATTTAAGAAGTTTTGTTTAACAGAAGTCTTAGCAGGCAGGTGAAGGGGTGTATGCCTGTAATGCCAGTACTTGGGAGGCTGAGGCAGGATGATTGCAGATTGGAGGCCTCAGCAATTTAGTGACACACTGTTTCAAAATAAAAAATAAAAAGGATTGGGGGTCTAGCTCAGTGGTTGAATGCTATGCTCCTGGGTTCAATCCCCAGTACTATACACACACATACACACACACACACACACACACACACACACACACACGCACAGAAAAAAATTAAATTTTATGTATACAGTAAAATTAGTGTTTTTGTTTTATTTTGTTTTGTTGGTACTAGGGTTTGAACCCAGTGGTGCTTTATCATTGAGCTACATCCAAAGTCCTTTTTATTTTTTATTTTGAGACAGGGTATCTCTAAATTGCCAAGACTGGCCTCAAACTTACAATCCTCTTGCTTCAGCCTCCCAGTAGCTAGGATTACCAGTGCATACCATCCTGCAAGGCAAATTGGTGTTTTTCAATGTAAGGCCATAAACTATTTGTATCAGAATCTTCTAATAGATACAGTCAATCAGAATCTCAGGAATTTTGATTTTGAACAAGCAGTTCAGATAATTCTTGTAGCACTAATGTACAGAACTACTGATTTACAGAAAAAAAATCTGGGTTTAGAAATCCATGTTATCTCTGAATAATCCCAGCATTTGAATTTTTTGGCTCATCCAAAACTTACAGAGTCTCTCTAGTTTGATGAACCTGGCCGAGTCAGTGGTACCTCACTGCGAAGTGAAACAGCATGGAAACCCATCAATTTTAGCAAACAGGCTCCAATTCTCAGGCTAGGTGTCATTGTCTGGATCTCCTCCCGTGGAGCTGCAGATGGGTTCCGATTGGCAAGTTAGCTCTCACGGGTGAAGATGAGGAGATGCACAAGATTCTAGCTGTGCTTAGGTCAAGATAAGATTACACAAAGCTGGTGTGGACCTTGTATCGATGTTACTATCACAACCAAAGATTAGAAGCTATCTCATATGGCTCTCTTCACAGTAGAAAAGTAGGTTACCCATCTTTCTCACATTATCCACCAGTTTCCTGGTCTGTTAATAATAAATACCCCTGTACACGTTAATTAACAAATTATATTACATTTACATAGCATACTAGAATTCACAGGATTTCCTCATGTACAACTTCAAATTTGCTTGGTTAAATATTACATAAGCCATTTAGCTTATTCCTGCCTCTTGTGTTGGCACTTTATGTAGAGTTGCTATTTGGGGATTATTGCTCTTCACAATGGCTTCATGAATTAGACAAAGATATTTATCCTATAAGGGAAGACTATAAAAAAGCAAACACATGTAGCTACTTGCATTGTCTCTGAAGATCAAGAACAATAAAGCCAAATTCTCTTACCATTCCCTCCAGCCTTGATGTGTTCCAAATGTTTCTCTAGCTCAGTGGTTGATAACATCAACTTTGAAACTCATGTGCTAACTAAATTCACAACTCAGTTTATGAACCCAAGCAAGTTATTCATTCCCACTCAGCCTTTTTTTTTTAATCATTATTCTTGTATCTACCTGCTGATCGGTGTGAGTTTTAAATACTCAGTAAGGTATCTAGAACCCAGCAAGCCTGTAAAATATTTTAACACTTTGCAAAGTATTATCTACCAAAGTGTTTTGTTGTTATTTGTGGTTTTTTTTTTTGTGGTGCTGGGGCTGGAACACAGGGCCTTGCACATGCTAGGCAAATGGTCTACCACTGAGTCACATCCCCAGCCTGCAAGCAGTGTTTAGTAGCAGTCTTTTGAGTCATATAACTTAGATTCAAATCTTTTGACTTTTATAACTGGATCAAGTGAGCTCTTCAAAACATTATTCTCCTTCCATGTAAAAACAGGAAAGAATGATGTAACATATTTCATTAAATAATGGGATTAATTAAACATTTTATTTAAAATGTTTATCACAGCTGGGCATGGTGGCACCTGCTTGTAATCCCAGTACTTGGGAGGCTGAGACAGGAGGATCACGGGTTTGTGGTTAGCTTCAGCTACTTAGTGAGGCTTCAGTGACTTTAGTGAGACCCTGTTTCAAAATAAAAAATAAAAAATAGGCCTGGAGGTGTAGCTCAGAGGTAGAATGCTTCTGGGTTCAATCCCTAGTTCCACAAAAAAAAAAAATGTTTATCACTGTGCCTGCTAATGAATAGCTGTCCCTGTCTCAAGATGCCATCCTTCCCTTTCCCTCAATATTCAGTCTGCTTGTTCTATTAAAAACCTTTGCTTGAAGGCAGTTTTTTTTTGTTGTTGTTGTTGTTTTAATCTAGAACCCTCTTAATTCCGCATCCTGTGTACTTAATCCTTCCTATTTTCTGCCTTGGGCTATTTGGGCTGCAATAACAGGATTATAAACAATAGAAATATACATCCCACAGTTCTGGAAGCTGAAAGTCTCTGATGAAGACACCAGCTGATTCAGGGCCTGGTGTGGACCTGCTTCCTGGTTCATAGACACTGCTTTCTCTGTGACCTGGTAGCAGGAGGAACAGAGAAGCCCCCTCTGCTCTCTTTCATAAAGGCAGAAATCCCATTCACAAGAGCTCTGCCTTTGTGACCCAATCAGTTCCCGAATGTTCCTCTTCCGAATACTATCACACAGAGTGCAAGGATTTTAATATAAGAATTTGGGGGAGTCACAAACATTCAGTGCATTGCATTGATTCTCCAAATTTCAGCTTAAAAATAACCAGATTCCTAAGAAATGTCCTCAAAACTTACACAAGTGTTATAGTACTCTGTATTTCACTGTTTTAGGCATAGTTACTTGCTTATAACTTTCATTATGGCAATTACTATTGGTGCTGTCATCTCCCTATACCTTTTGGATCATTGTAGATATGAATGTAGATTTACTATTTAGATCCCTGAAGATAAGAGTCAAAAAGAAATATCGATGGGTAAAATAAATGAAGATTTAAAAATAAACGCCAGTTAATGCACTGAGAAAAAGTTACAAGACTTTGAAAGATTCTGATTATGAGACTCTGATTATGAGATTGTGAGTTTGAAAGATTTAAAAGAAGAAACCAGTTTCTCTAATACATGATTTAGCTTTTTTTTTTTTTGCATGCATGACTGTGGTGTTTTGGGTCTGGCATGTCTCCCCAAAGGTTCATGTGTTGCAAGCTTGGTCTCCAATACTGAAAGGTGGGACCTGGAAAGTGGTTGGATCACGAGAGCTGACCTGATCTGTCAGTTAATCCATTGATGGATTCATCCTTCAATGTCATTATTGGAAAGTGGTAGAAACTTTAAGAAGTTGAGCCTAAGCTAGGCCAGGTAGTGCACACTTGTAAAACTAGTACTTGGGAAATTAAAACAGGAGGATCGCAGGTTTGTGTCCAGTCTCAGAAACTTGGTAAGGCTCACTACAACTTAGTGAGACCCTGTTTCAAAATAAAGAATTAAATAGGGCTGTAGTAGTAGCTTAGAGTACCCCTGGGTTCAATCGCAAGTACCACGGGGGAGCGAGAAGTGGGGCCTAGTGGGAGGAAGTTGCCCCGGGGGGGCATAGATATATCATGTCTCTGGCCTCTTCCTCATTCTCTTTCTCTCTCTTTTTTCCCAGGACCCATGGGGTGAGCATCTTTGCTGTACCACATGTTCCTTGCCATGATGTTCTGCCTCACTAAAAACCCAGAAACAATAGAACCAAGTGACCATGGGATGAAATTGCTGAAACTGTGAGCCAAAATAAACCTTTCCTCCTTTAAGTTGATTTTCTCAGGTATTTTGTCACAGTGACCTCAACCTGACCAACAGAGTGATGTGCTATTAAAAACTTAAGGTAGTCTCATATTTAATTCTACAAACAGGTTATTAGTTGATTCACTCATTCACCCATCTATTTACCAAACTTTAAAAGTCTGTAAATTTGGCCTTAGGATGAGTTTTTGAGCAACATAAAAAAATGAGTTGAGGTTCTATGCCATCTAATGATCACAGTGTATTAGGATGAAATGCTACTTCTACTGAAATGCTATAGTAGAAATTAATGACCAAATTCATCCATGTTTATCTGTTATTATTATTATTATTATTTTTATTATTATTATTTTGATTCCTGAATCTTATTTTTTTTTTTTTGCGGTATCGGGGATTGAACGCAGGGGCGTTCTACCTTCGCGCTACGCCCCCGGCCCTATTTTTTGTGCTTTATTTTGAAACCGGGTCTCACGAAGTTGCGGAGGGCCTCACTAAGTAGAGAGAGACAGGGAGAGAGAGAGTGAGAGAGCTGAGGCTGGCAGTGAACCCGGATCCTCCAGATTCCGCCCGGCTGAATGTTATCTTAAAATTGTGATAATTTGCTGTCATTGTTTTTGGTAAAATATCAATATATGCTTTGATATAAAATATATTTTAATTAACTTATCCACAAACTGCTCTCAGATACTGAAATGCTTACTTTATCCTGCTCTTTTGTGTTCTCTGAGGAGACATCACAATAACCACATTTTGAAAACAGAGGTTCTCGTTAAATTTCAACTGGAACCTCTGAGGTCATGATTTTGTGTGCTATATACAGCTGTTTGTTCCAGTAGATCTTCAATTTAATTTAGTTTAGTTTGCCAAACAGTAACTGTGCTCTGCTTATTGGGAAACACTAAAATGAAAAGGATGCTGTCCTTGCCCTAAAGGAATATACAGCCCAGTGATGGAGATGAATATAGACACAAATAAATACATTATCTGAACTGATCGGTGTCATGGAGAAATATGTCAAATATGTGTCAAAAGAAAAGATGCCAGCACTTATATTCTTAGTTTTTTTCTCATGACAGGTAAGCTATTATAAGTATTTGAACATATAATTAAATATAAAAGCAAACATATAAAATATACCAAAATTACTTCTCAATGAGTAGGTTGGCCATGGTATAGCCGTATGATAGTGATAGTATCCTAAAAGGAAAAGTGAGACCCAAAGTGGGAGTCTTTCAACCCTTTGCTTATAGCACATCACATGACCAGTCCAGAGCCAGACTGGGGTGCAGAATGAAATGTCACAATGACTACATGTGTGGATTAATAAAGAATTGGGCTTTTTTTTTTTTGCAATCTACCATTTCCTGTCCTGCAGGAAACTTACTGTCAGGTGGTTTCAGGTGTTCTTTCAGAACCACGGTCCTGAAATAAAAATATAGTAAAAATAAAATAGAGACCTAAATAAAATAAAATGTTTTAAGCCAGATGTAGTGGTGCATGCCTGTAATCTCAGTACTTGGGAGGTTGAGAAAGGAGGATTGCAGGTTCGAGACTAGTGTGAGTTAACTTAGCGAGACCCTCCCTCTTTCAAAATAAAGAAATAAAAAGGGCAGGGGGAATACCTCAGAGTTAGAATAACCCTGGCTTCAATCCCAAGTACCACAAAATGATAATGATGATGATGATGATGATGATGATGATGATAGTAATAATAATAATAATAAAAGTATTTTAGATTTAGGAGGTTCTCATTTTGTGAACATATTCTGTCTTCCTATTGTATAGGTAAGTTAGCTACCATCAAAGCTGTACATTGCTCAGTATTGTGAAATAATGGACAGTCCCAAACCAGAAGTATAACACCATAATTAAAATACGATAAATCATACATCTCCTCATTCATTCATTGACTATTATCTTTGTCTAAGCACCAATGATAGAACTTTCTATTTCTACTTTTATAAAAAATAAACACAAATAGCAAAAATATGTTTCAAAGGTTACTAAAAGCTCAGTGAACTACTGAAGAACTGTGAATGCTAAAATGCATTCAGAGAAAAGTATCATGTCTGTTATGTACTGATTTATGTGCTTAATTTCTTTTGACCCCTCTATTGATTTTGATTTTGGTCATATACTGGTGCCAATGGCCCCCCTTCTACCCTCTTCTCAATTCCTTCTATACAAGGATTTATTGCTCCCCCAGGCTGCTCCAGACACTGAGTCTAGGTGTTGGGAATGAAAAATGAACAAAAAGGACCCAGGCCCTACTCCTTGGAGAAGTTTAGTTCCTAGTAGGTACCAAAAGAAATGCCTAAAAAACACCCTTGGAATTTTAAATTGCAATGAATCTAGAGAGGAGAAAAAAAGGGGGGCTTAGGAGGAAAGAAAAATAGAACTACTTTGAAAGAGTGCTTGTAGGAGGTGATAATCTGAGAAACAGAGGAAGGGAAAGACCTGCATCATGGAGTGGATTACAATGGAGTGAAAAGCACATTCCAGGCAGATAGAGCATCAAGGACGTAGACCCTGAGCTAAGGAAGGGTTTGATCTGCTGGAGCAACTGGAGGAAGACAAACACACCTGGCTTATTTATTTGTTTGTTTATTGGTACTTGGGATTGAATCCAGGGGCACATTCTACCTCCGAGCTATATCCCAGCCCTATTTTATTTATTTGGAAACAGGGTCTTCCTAAGTTGCTAAGGCTGGATCCTCCTGTCTTAGCCTCTCGAGTACTGGGATTAGAGGCATGTGCCACTATGCCTAGTGCTTTATTTTTTATTTTGAAACAGGTCTCACTAAGTTGCTGAGGGCTTTGCAAAGTTGATGAGGCTGGCCTTGAACTTGTGATCCTCCTATCTCAGCCCCAAGTAATGGGATTGTAGGCATGCACCGCCATGTCCAGCTCATACCAGGTTTATACTGAGCAAGTATAATGAATAGGATGGAAGACAAATTAAAAAAATAAACAGATAAGAGACCTATGTAAAATATATTCACTTCTATTTTTATAATTCTAGAACTTCTGTGTTATTGTTCCTCTGTCTAGAAATTCAAACTTCCCCAGAGAGGAGAAAATCTCCTTTCTCCCTTGCAATAATTTCTTAGGTTGACATTATGACAATTCTTCCCCACCCCTCAAAAGTAAAATCTGAGGCCCAACCTCTAAATAGGCAGTCACCCTTTATGCTAAAGGGAAAACATATTTTTCATCTATTGCCATGTAAGAAATTACCCCCAAATGCAGTGACTTTAAAGAACAGTATTTATTTTCTCAGTTTCTGTGGTTTAGGAATTCTAGCATAAAATAGTTGGGTCCACTGTTTTAGGGGCCTCATTGGTTGCAATGGCTGGGACTGCTGTATTCAGAAAGCTTTAACTGGGGAGGAATTGCTTACATGATCATTCACATGGTTGTTGGAAGACTTCTGCTTTTCATAGCTGTTAAAAGGGCTTTGATTTCTTGTTGACTATGGACCAAATACTACCTGTAATTCTTTGGTGCATGGGCCTCTTTATGGGGCAGCTCACAACATGGTAATATGCTTCAAAATAAGCAAATAGGAAGAACCAGGAACATGGAGTAGGTGAGCCACTATGGAAGTAAGTCTCTCTAAATCTAATCTCTGAAGTGACATCTTGCCACTTTTGCCACATTCTATTCATGACAAGCAAGTTTCTATGTTTGACCCCCATCCAATGGGAAAGGATTACACGGGAACATGAATACCAGAAGGTGGAGATCATAGGGAGACATTTCAAAAGTGTCCAACACACAAAGTTTCTCACATATCGCCAATATTAGCTATCTACTTTCTTTTAAAATAACTTAAAACAAGTTAGAGATGCAGAGGATTTTATTTGTATTAATCGCATATGTAGTCACTTTAACAAGCTAATGGGAAATGTCTTTGGCATTTTTATCCAGATTTTAAGAGATTAATGTTATATAGATAATAATCTATGACATGTGACATGGAAGATGTTTCTTTATACTTCTGCATCTCATAGTGTCACATATTGACAGAACATGGCAAGAAGCAAAAGATAACATAAAGTAATCATATCCTATAGATGAGAAAAATACATGTATGCCCTCATAGAGAAAGCAGTTTCTATCCTGGTCTAGAATTACTTAATTTGATACACAACTAAGGCTAGAACCCATATCTGTGTAAGTTCCAGTGGCATACTCTTTTTACAATACTAAAACAGTTTGTTGTATTTAAAAGACCTAAATAGACATTAAAATCCCAGAGTATTCATTTTCCTGGATGCAAACTGACAGACGACACAAAAGGGACTTAAAATTCTGTGAATAAGCAGACTATTTCATTTGCTAATGCTGTTAGTCTGATATTTTTGATAGAAATTACTTCTGTCAGAATACATTCACATTATTTATTCTAAGAAATGCATTAAAGTAAAATGAAAATTTGTGGACCCTTAAGCAGGAATAATGAACTAATTTGGTCTGTGCTTAAGGAAAGTATGGCATCAAATTCTCAAGGTTACACTCACATAGACTTCTATATTTTATCACTCCATGAAGGATGGCTGATAAACTGTAGACACACATACACACACACACACACACACACACACACACACACATACATACATAAATGGTCATATACTTTCAGGGTAGCTAAAGTCATGATTCTAGATTATTTCGTTCATAATAGAGGTGTCATAGCCCAAATGGATAATTTTCATCAGCTGAAAGTGATAGTTTGGCAATTCATTTCTCAAATCTGCAAACTGGTGAAGGTGAAGACAAGAGAGGCAAAATTACATAAAAAAAAAGCCCAGGAGAGGATACAAATAAGGATGTGTGTTGGCACATCCACTCAAGTAATCACTTCCTAAAGTGACCTGACCTGACTCTTGGTGAGTGATGGTCACATTAAACTTTAAAACAGGTACAGATCCCCTATCATCACCAAGCGAGGGATTTGGAGTGACAATTCAATATATGGTGTTATACTTTATTTATAATTCACAAGTGGCTTTGAAATTTTGACTTTACTCTTTTGACTAGTTCCTGTCAGTTTCCATTACAGCTGATGTCTAAAGGACAGACTGTGTACCTCAGTAAAAAATATTTGCTACAACTGGCTTTGATGATATCTCCTGCTCTCAAATTACTACAACATGACTTTTTACTTCTGAAGGTCAAATCAAAAAGCTGTATTTCTTAGTCTTTCATATTAATGATATCTTTTTGTCCAAAAACGTTAAGTAGCACCTAATCCATACTTTTAAAATCTTTTTACTACTTTTTTTTCCAGACCTCTAAATCTTGGACATTCCAACTCTGGGAAAATATCACTGATTTGAGGGAATATGGGGTCAAAGTTTACCATGGTAAAGGTCCTGTCAGGAAACAGAAGTCACAATCATGAGTAATAAGCAAGATAGTTGAATGCAGGCCATATGTATAAATATTTAGATGGAGTTAATAGAAACCAACAAAATGGGGAAGAACAGGTATGGACACAATTGAAGATGACTGTTAGCATTTCTAAGCCTGAAGAAGCAAAGGGAAGATTGTGTCATGGATTGAATTGCACCCCCACCCCTCGCCCAAAAAGGACATGTACCTGAGAGAACATGCCTAGTACCTTACAGTATTTCCAATAGGGTCATTGCAGATGTAGCTAGTTCAGTCATATTGGAATAAGGTGGAACCTGATTCAGTATACTTTGGTGCCCTTATAAAAAGATGGCCATGTGAAGAGAGACAGAGACTCAGGGAGCCAGAGACACAGGAAAGACACCCCATGATAATGGAAGCAGAACCCAGAGTCTTCTACATGTCAAGGGGCAGAATGATGCCTGTGGCTACTGGAAACCAGAAGAGGGAAGAACAGATTCTCTTCTATGGTTTCAGATTTTATGATTTTAGCCTTCTAGCTTCCATCACTGCAAGGTAGTAAAATATTGTTTTTTGAAGAAGGCTAGATTGTGGTATTATGTCTTGACATCCGTAGGAACCTAACGCAGGCTGGTTACTGGGACTCAGCTGGAGTGTAGCTCTGTAGGGGCAGGAGGTTGTTCTCTTAAGCTGTGGCCTTTGATAAAGGACAGTATAACCCAATGGGGCAAGGATAGGAGTATAGGTCCTCTGACTTCTCTTACCATCACTTTCTCATCTGTCATGAAATGAGATGTCATTGGCTGAGTCTGATAAAAGGCCCAGGGCAAGGATACCTCGTCTATAGAGATTAACAGATCAGCCTCCCAAGGCCTAAGTAAGGGTGGAAAAGAACAGAACAGAGGGGGTCTGGAGAAAGTAAGGTTACAAATATAAAATGAGCAGTATAATTGATGGAGCAAACAAACCCAAACTAAAACCAAACCAAACAAAATCTTGCATAGTCTAGTGTTTCTTCATACACATACTGCTTTTATTGAACATTAGGGATTAAGTTGAGCTCATATTCTTTTCAACTATACAACATGCCAGATGCTTTTTAGAAGTCTAGGATGCAAAGGTCAATAGTGTGGTCAAAGTCCTATCATCATAAAACTTTTAGTTTAGGGACGGAGGGCCACTAGACAAATAATTGCATGAATAATTAACTAAAATTATTAGTAGTACCATGAAAAAAGGAGTTTAGAAGGTTTATAATATAGGTTTGTAGATTTAAGAAACTAAAATCACCTAAAACTGGTTACTTTAATGTGAATTTATCTGAGAAACAATAATGATTAACAGCATAAATTTTAAGTCAGAAAAGCACAAAATTTAAGTCAGACAGACAATAGATTTAAATCCAGGGATCATCACTTACTTATACATTTTGTGACTTTTCCCAATTACTTAATCTTATTTATTTTTTCTTAAGAAGGAGTAAAAAATACCTCTATAAATGAGAAAAAAAAAAAACCTGACCCTTGACTTGTTATGACAGGCTGATCTCACTTAGCATAGTATTCTCTAGTTCTATCCATTTTCCTGAAAATGACATAATGTGGGTGTTCTTTGTGGCTAGGAAATTCTGTTGTGTCTATATACCACACTTTCATTATCCAGTCATCTAGCGAGGGACACCTAGGATGTTCCATAATTTGTCCATTGTGAATTGTGCTGCTATAAACATGGATGTCCATTTGTAACTATAGTATTCTGACTTTAATTCTTTTGGAAAGATACTGAGGAGTGGTATAGCTGGGGCATAAGGTGGTTCCATTCCTAGTCTTTATATAGAAAAAATAGGAAAAAGAAAGGGGACTTTAGATAATCGAGGAAAAAGACCAGTAGAATAGTGGGAGGGTGGTGGGGAGAGGAAAGGGAAGAACTGATGAAGGAAACAGTGCAAATGACGCTGTGTCCAGACACCAAGGTGTCACTACCAATCCCTCAGTTACACATGGGTAGGGTGCGTAGCAGAGTGGCATTTGAAGGACTCTTACCGAGACCTGTGTGCATATTTGTATGACTTTGAACTTCACTAAGATGTATAATTACAGTGCACCAATAAAAGTATAAAAATACCTACACAAGAATTTTGTTGAAAAGAATTTGAGATAAGGTGTTAGAAGTTCAGCAGAGGGCCGGGCGTGGTGGCGCACACTTGTAATCCCAGTACTTTGGGAGGCGGAGACCGGAGGATCTGGGTTCGCGGCCAGCCTCAGCTCTCTCTCTCTCTTTCCCTATCTCTCTCTCTCTCTCTCTCTCTCTCTCTCCCCCTGTCTTTCTCTCTCTCTCTCCTTAGTGAGGCCCTTCGCAACTTCGTGAGACCCGGTTTCAAAATAAAGTATAAAAAATAAGGCCGGGGGCATAGCACGGAGGTAGAATGCCCCTGCGTTCAATCCCCATACCGCAAAAAAAAAAAAAAGTTCAGCAGAACTGTTGCAAAATAAATGCTTAATAAATGATGGAAAAGAAGTAACTTTTTACCATTTTTCAAAAGAGATGGTGTTATGGTTTGATGTATAATGTTCCCTGAAGAGTTCATATATCAATGCTCAGGGATGACATAATTAAGTCATGAGGGTTGTAATCTCATCAGTGTGTGAATCCATTGTATTGGACTTACTGGGTGGTAATCTAGGCCAGTGGGGTGTAGTTGGAGAAGGTGAGTCCCTGGGGGTGTGGCCTTAGGGAGTGTGTTTTTGTCTTTGAATCCCCTTGCTTGCTGCTCTCTCTTGGCTTCTGTCCTCTGCTATGTGAGAGGAGAGCTCTTGTTCTCTCCCTCTCTCTGCCTCCTGCTGTCTTGCCCTGAGCTCCACAAACTATATGTAATGCCCATAGAGAGGAAGAAAATGGAATGCAGGAACTAAACTAGGAGGAAAAAAAAAAGAAGCCACTTTTAGAGGTTAAAAAGCTCATGATAAATTCAGTTGCGAGTTCTCGAATCGTTATTGTTTTTTTCTTATACATTTCATGTAAAACAGAAAAAGAGATTTGGAGTCAGGAAACTTGATTTAAATCTGCATGAACAACTTCCAGCTAGGTAGACCTGGGCTATCACACACCTCTGTGAGCTTCAGCATCCTCAACTGTAGGGAGTGGTCAGTGATCCATGAGGACTGTCCTGCTGGAACAGTGGCGTCTTGAAATGTGGTACCTAAGGAACAGAGGAAGGCTCACTGGGTTTAAGAACCAGAGTGTGTAACCCAGGTTACTGTCAAGAGGGGAGCCAACTTTCCCCTCTCCTGCAACAAGGAAGCTAACCTTACCACACACGGAATGGAGTTCAGCACTCTGGTTAGTGAATGTCACACTGGCCTTTGTGGTTCAGCCTAGTAGTCTGCAGTCTCCCCTTCATGACCCAGAACTTTTGTCACCAATTATCTCAACACACTTACGATATCTATCATCACTTCAGATTTTCTTTTGCTCCAACTTTTCCACCTGGATGTGCACTGGACATGGTTTCACCTTGTCTCCTCTTTCTTGATGTCCCAAAGGAAAACTTGTAGGTTACTTTTCTGCTACCTTCCCCCTTCTCTAGTGCCATGAGGAAACTGGGAATGAGAAAAACACAACTGGGAAAATTCATTTAAAAATCTAACATGTGACATGTCACAAAGTTCATAAAGTTCTCGTTCTTATTCCTAGCATATTCCTGCTGAGTCTATTTCTAGGATGTTCAATTGTGATGCTAATCCTCGCATTTAGTTTTGAAGTTTTCAATTACAAAAACCCAATCTCATCCATTTACCCTTACCCAAGGGAATCCTCATGGATCTTACCTTCATGAGTGTTCCTTCTGCTCAAAGAAGATGAAAATAATTCAGTTGTAAAGTGAAACTCTGCATCTTTGAAGCTGTTCAGGTTTTCTGAGTCTTATTTTTTGTGTGTGTGGTACTGGCACGTTACCACAGATTGAACCTAGGGGCATTCTACCTCTGAGCTAAACCCCCAGCATGTTTTATTTTGAAACAGGATCTCTCATTAGGTTTCTGAGAGTCTCTACTTTGCTGAGGCTAGACTGGAACTGCAATCCTCCTGTCTCAGCCTCCCAAGTACTGGGATTACAGGCCTGTGCCACCAAGTTCAGCTTTTCTGAGTCTTTTATAAGGACGGTGATCAGTCTGGACATGTCATGAATGAGGAAGTCCCTGGATTTTTGAAGGACTCAGGAAAAGAAAAATATTCTTGCTAATTTTGTCAGTAAATTATTTTTTAAATGAACTTTAAAGACTCCAAAAAGTTCACCAGACTGGCATTTCCACCAATAGTAACAATAATACACACACACACACACACACACACACACACACACACACACTAACAAAAGGCATGAAAAGAGTCAGGGGAATGAGAAATAACATCAGGACCTATATCCCACAAGAAAACAAAACAACATAGAGAAATTTTCTTTCAACCAAATGTGACTGACAACATTTATCAGCTCTGTGCAAGAAACTTGTAGTTCATGTCAGAGCCACACTTGTTAATATAGCATAGAGTACATGATAGTGTGTCTGAGGTGTGGGACATAGAGAGTGAGAGAGAGAGATTTTCACAGTTCTTTCATCAAACCAGGCTTGTTTTCACTGCTATGTAATGTGTCAATCACAGAAATAAAAAGTTTTGCAGAAAAGGAAGAATTTATTCATGAGGTAGCCAAGAGTATGGAGATGGGAGAATAAGTCTCAAATCTACTTCCCCAAGGATCAGGTTTAGAGATATGTAAGGGGAGGAAGCAAAGTGACCGAAGGCATGTGGAAAGGTGTATGCAGGTGACGTAGTTGGTGTCCTACGCGTGTGTAATCCATCCTGGGAGCTCTTCATAAGGTGCATGTTCAGAAGTTCATAGCATTACTGTGAACTGAGGGTAGATTTTTTGGCCTTTTGATATAAAAAATTCACCCTTCAGATACCTGCACAGGCTCAAGTGAAGAGTCAGGAGTTTCAACAAAAATAGCCTTCAAGTCCCTGAAAAGTCATCTGGGAAACTTGTACCATCATGATTCACACATCACCACACATCAGAAGTGTTATCTACAGCAAAACTAGTGGGAGACTAATATATTGCTCAGCTGTATGACCTCAAAAAGTGGTGGTGGTGGTGGTGGTGGTATGTGTGTGTGTTACTGAGAATTGAACCCAGGGGTGTTCTACATATGAGCTACACCTCAGCCCTATTTTATTTTTATTTTGAAACGGGGTCTCACTAAGTTGCTGAAGGTCTCACTGAATTACTATGCACTGGTCTCAAATCTGTGATCCTCCTGTCTCAGCCTCCCAAGACCTAGGATTGCAGGCATGTGTCACCATGCCCTACTAACAATTAGTGACTTTCATAGTCAAGTAAAAGAAAGTAACTAAAACCAAGTGAAGCTAGGAAGGTGCATCTAGGCCCCCCCCTTGGTTTCATTTCTCACACTGGGGTGTGAGCACAGTCATTACCAACTTTTATTTTTTCATCAGCTCATTTATCTGGTCTGGATTTATTGTTTCCACAAAAATCCCTTGATTTCAATTTTTTTTGTTATTGGACAAATTTTAGTAGGTGTTTCTTAAGATACTGACTTTAGAAGGCCTATTTCTGCCTGAGTGTGTCCCTGCTACAGAAGCACAGAGTAGGTATTCAGTTAATATTAGCTGATTCTGAATCTCATGAAGTAATATAAAATAAACTACATGGAAAACAAGAAAAATATATACATTTCCAGCTTTTACCAATGGCTGTTCCTCTGTCTAGACTGTAAGAACTAATTTAAGGCCCCTGGATGGATAATACATGACAAAATAAAGCCAACAGTACAGTAAAAAAAAAAAAAAAAGAAAAGTTCACAACAAGAATGTGATATAATAAAAATAAAACCAATTACATAACTACAAGAAAAGGTATAAATATGCCAATATAAACAGTAACCAGTATAAGTAATGTATAACTTCAATAGCCTAATACAAATAAGACAAAATCGATATTGCTGAAATCAACATACATTATAAAAATAATCAGATTTTATTACTAACCCTGATAACTACTATATATTTATTTGCAATTTTATGGCACTGTGTTTAATAAAATATCAGAGGTTTCTTGAGTTTTATGAAGCATTCCATCATGTTAATATTACAACCCTTTCATATAACTTGAAATAATTACCAAATATTTCCAAACTACATTTCTGTGAATAAATCCATCAGCTCTGTGGGGCTGAAAGCCTTACCACATCTTCTTACACTTTTCAAATGTTAATGTTCTTATTTAATTTGTCAGTTCATTGGAAAAGTATCTTGGAACATGAAAGGTGAAACGCACCATTTTTACTGTATTTGGTGGCTATATTCTACCCATCTACTTACAAAAAGTCATAGGCAGCCATTTTTTCTTTTCTTTGACTATGAATCACACTTTAGGATGGATTAATTCTTCCAGTTATCTGAATTACTTCAATAATCTAATTTAGTTTCCTGTGTTGCCAAACTATCTGCTAAAATACAGATTGTATATGGTATCAGATTTATCTTTAACTATGTCACTCTGTTTTCAAATACTATTAAAGAAACTAATTGTTTGGAGAATGGAAGCTAACCTCCTTAACATGAAGTCAAGAATAGAAATTGAGGGAAAGGGGGGATAGATCAGGGGTAGAGTACTTGCCTAACCATGTGAGTGGCCCACGAACATACATACATACATACATAATTTTATCCTGCTTTCCATTGCCACTCAATTTTTATAATCATCTTAACAAATCCAATTATTAAGGCTCAACATTTATGGTAAGGCTGCCCAATCATGTCAAAACTCTGCACCTGCCCCTTCCTTGATGTACAATTTTGTCAAATACCTTCATTTCTTTCATTGAATGTAGAAATCACTCCTGTTTTAAGACAAAGGGAGACAGTTATGGTAAGTGTCTGATAAATTTTAGTTTCTATTATTGTTCAGTCATTATCTTCAAGCTTCTATTAATGATGTTTTATCTAGTTTGAAATTGTTTCTATACTCCTTCATGCCACAATGTTATGTACCATTTATAAACCAGGTCTGGTTTATAAGCATAACCTATAACATTCTTTGTCCTACTTGAAGAATAATCCAACATAAGCACTGTAAATTTATTCTTTGAATTCTCCTTTTTCTTAATTTTGTTTCTGTAAGTGATTCCCAAATATGTCTGTGAAACAGGAGCTCCTAGGGAGGGGATTAACTTTGTGTGTGTGTGTGTGTGTGTGTGTGTGTGTGTGTGTGTGTGGTACTAGAGATTGAACCCAAGGGCATTCTACTTTCAAAGTACATCTCCAGCCCTTTTTAATTTTTTTATTTTGAAATATGGTCTTGCTAGGTTGCTGAGAGTCTTGCTACATTACTGAGGCTGGCTTCAAACTTGCAATCCTTTTGTCTCAGCCTCC
>PVJS01029160.1:0-24984 GCA_004027185.1 Glis glis
TTCGTGAGACCCGGTTTCAAAATAAAGTATAAAAAATAGGGCCGGGAGTGTAGCGCGGAGGTAGAACGCCCCTGGGTTCAATCCCCAGTACCAAAAAAAAAAAAAAAAAGAAAACCTATGATCTTAGCTTTTTGGTTTTTGGTGTTCAAGAATTTCCAACATTCCTGTTTGGCCATTGTGATTTTTAGATATCACTTGATTTATTCTTTGATCTCCTCAATTTCCACAAACTGGCAATTAGGACTAAAGACTTGGTTTGCTTCAAGCTTAGTTCTACAGAAGCCTGTTTTATAAATGGTCTTGTGGCCTTCAAATCAGGAGATGCCAAACATTCCATCATCCTACGTTTAGGGAAGTTAAGAGTTATTAGAAAGTTAAGAAGTTGTCCTTGTCTGTTTGGTTTTGATGTGGAATGTCCCCAGAAAAACTTTTGTGTTGGCAATGCGGAAATGTTCAGCGAGGTGAAATAATTAAATGAGGGCTTTAAACTCATCAGTGGAGAAATCCATTGATAGGTTAATAATTTGAATGGATTTACTGGGTGGTAGGTGTAGGAAGGTGAGGAGTTGCTTGAAGAGGTAGGTCATTGGGGTATGGCCTTGGGGACTCTATCTGTCCCTGTTTCCTTCCCCTTCTCCCCATCCCTTCTTGCTTCTGGCTGCCTGGAACAGTATTCCTCCACCCTATCCTGTTGCCATCATGTTCCTGCGTTGGAGCTGACTACCCATGGACTGAACCTCTGAAAACATGAGCCAAATAAACCTTTCCTCCTCTAAGTTGTGCTTGCCAGGTATTTTGGCCACAGCAAAGCAGGGGATAATATGTTACTCATTCATTCCATAGTTTTCTATCAACATCCTCTCATAGTTTTCTCATTCACTTCTCTTTCCGTCATGATAAACTAGCATACCTTTTATCCAACCACATCCTGGAAAAATTGATAAGAAAATTGAGGAACAGCACATGAAGGTCAAGAGTTGAGCTGGGGAACACAGCATTGTGTGATACTCAACACCTCTTGAAAAGAGTGGAGCTGAATAGAGAGGGCCCTTTATCTGTCCCACATTTATTAAGCAGATAAGTTGCTCCTCCTGTCCTGGGTCACAGTGAGCAAAGGAGGGAAAGAGGCCAGGCCTTGTTTCCAGTGGTGTTTGCCTGGTAGAAATGAGCTGTTTTCTAAAAGTAGAGTATTCTTTTTGCTATGTCACTTTTTTCTGGTCCTTTGGAGAAAGCTTGGCTTTTGTCAGGATTTATATCATGTTCATTGGTGTTTCCAGCAAATAGCAGGAGTGGGAAAAGTCACTCCTCTCACCAATGATACCAAGAAACATGTCTTGTCTTCATATGTATCTCCTGCATAATAGTTTAATAGATAGCTGGCGACGGCGACTATAATTAATAATACTGTGTCGTTTACTCAAAAAATTCTCTTTATGGAATTAGGGATTGAACCCAGGGGCATTCTACCTCTGAGCTACACCCCAGCCCTATTGTTTTTTTTATTTTGAAACAGAGTCTCACTACATTGTGGAGGGACTTGCTAAGTTGCTGAGGGTCTTGCTAAGTTGCTGAGGCTGGCCCCAAACCTGCTATCCTCCTGTCTCAGCCTCCCAAGTACTGGGATTACAGATGTGTACCACCAATATTAGCTACTAAAAAAATTCTAAGGGACTAGATTGTAAATGTCTTCCCCCTCTCTCCCCCAGACTGTATGTGATAACTATATGTGATAATGGATGTGTTGATTAGTTTGATTGTGATAATCATGAAACAGTGTCTACAGATATCACATCATCACATCCATATACCTTTGAATATACACAATACTTATCTCTCAATTATACCTCAGTAAATCTGGGAAAAATAGGTAGCTGGCCATAACAGTTTGCCAAACATTAGCAAAATGATCATTTCTTGTAGATGACTTCCACTTAAGTCATAAGAGAACAGTTTTTAATTGTTGTAGTAATCTAGGATTTTTTGTCACATTAAATTGATTGAAATAGAGCCACAAGTAGCATGATAAAATAAATAGGGTAACAGTTGTTAAGCACATTACATAAATGCTTGGTATGTGGAAAACCCTGACCAAACACCTACTGATATTGTGGACATTCAGAGAAGCAGAACATCTTCTCCAATGTGTCACAGTGATTTGAGGGCAGTCGGCCCCGGATCTGAAAGCTGGTTACTTGATTTTATGCCTGCTGATTTGCTTCTTCCTGAACAAATGCACACAAGATTGTGTGACTCAGGCTAGAGCCCAGGACATCTTAACACAGCACTGTGAAGGCAGAGCCTGAGTCTCTCCTAGTTACTACTGTATCCTCAGTGCCTGGTAGAGAACATGGTGCAGAGTTAAGTGCTCAGTACATGTTTCTGGAAGTGTGTTGGATACTCTCTCAGTCAACATTCTCACTGACTGCTGTAATGCAAAACAACTGAAGACACAACTTAGAGAAAGGAGTGTGTATTTGCTCACAGTTCTGGAGATTTCAGGGTTCAGTCCATGTCAGGCTGGGTCTGTGGAGCTCAGGACATGGCAGCGGGAAGCAGAGAGAGGGAGAGAGCAAGTGCTCTGCTCTCATATCATGGAGGCTGGAAGCAAGAAAGAAAGCAAAGGGATCCAAAGACATAAACACAGTCCCAAAGGCCACATCCCCAGGGACCCATCTCCTCCAGCCACACCCCATCTTCCAAGGTTACCACCCAGTAAATCCATTACAATGGGTTTTCCCGCTGATGAGATTACAACCCTCATGACTTAATTACATCAACTCTGAACATTATTACATGAGCTCTTCAGGGGACATACTATATCTAACCATAACAAATACTAATATATAAATCCTGCACAACTGCCATTTTTTAAACTGCTAGACAGAGTATTTTTTTAATGAGATTCAGTAAGAGCAATTCCTCAGCTCTCTCCTTTCTCCCAAGTCTAGCTCTGTGTGACGATACCTTCACTTGATCACGATGTATAATTTCAGGTTTCCTCTATCCCAACCAGTCAGTCTCAGGAGCACGCCTTATAATTCCCCAGCCATGGTTAGGCTTTGTCTTAGAAAGGAAACAAACACCGTGTCCTCACTAAGAGACTGGCTCATGGTGGCTGAAAGTGCACGCATTGAAATACTGGAAATGTTCCAGAATTTGGCAAAGTTTTAAGTCCTTCAATGAATATTTTGAGAAGACATTTACGGAGCCCCTACCACAAGTGTGGGACTCTACTAAATGTCTTATATTGATTTTTCTTATTGGAACATTACAGCAACCTATGAGTGAGGTGATATTGTTTCTCCTTTATTAATAGATTAGAGACTGAGCTCAGCTACTTAGTGAGGCCTTCGCAACTTCATGAGACCCAGTTTCAAAATAAAGGATAAAAAATAGGGCCAGGGGTGTAGTAGCTCGGAGGTAAAACACCCCTGAGTTCAATCACTGGTACTGCCAAAAAAAAAAAAAGAAAGAAAAGAAAGAGACTGAGGCTTAGAGATGTTAAGTAACCTGTCCAGGGAAGCACAACTAAGGGTGTTGAAGCTGGGTTCCATGACATATCTTCCAAGTAGAAGAGCTGAACATCTCCAAGCCTCAGCCTCTGTCTGATTGGAAAGGACCCCTCTGCCTCAACTCTCCCAAATACAGCTGTAAAACCTAACACCCACTACGAACATAAACTTCAGTCATCCCAAACCACTTCCTCAACTTACATCCGTACCTCTTGTACTATTGTTCATTTAATATCTGCTTGACATTCCTCTTTAGATAATGCTGAAAATAAATATAATAAAATAGAACATTGAAAGTAGTATTATTAAATTCTTCCTAAATACTGCAGAATGCCTTGAACATGATGATTATTCTTCTCTCCCTCTTGCCCTCCTTCCCTCCCATCTTTTCTTCCTTTTTTTTTTGTGGAACTGGGGATTGAACCCAGGGGCATTCTACCTCTGAGCTACACCCCCAGCCCTATTTTTTATTCTTTATTTTGAAACAGGGTCTAAGTTGCAGAGGGCCTCACTAAGTAGCTGTGGCTGTCCGCGAACCTGCGATCCTCCTGTCTCAGCCTCCCAAGTACTGGGATTACAAGCATGCGCCACCACGCCCGGCTCCCTCCCAAGAGGTTGCTGCGTTATGGAACTATTAAGAACACGCCAGCACCAAATTGAGACTTTCTCCCTGATGTAATAATGAATATGGGAAAATAGCTAACAAGGGAGTCATTACCAGGCATGGTGGTGTGTGCCTGTCATCCCAGTGCTTGGGAGGCTGAGATAGGAGGATCACAGTTTCGAGGCCAGCCTCAGCAACTTAGCAAGAGGCATTTGACCTTCAAGCTACACCCCCAGCCCTAATTCCTTTTACTTTTTATTTTGAAACAAGTTCTCACTAAGTTGCTGAGGGTCTCACTAAGTTGCTGAGGCTGGCCTTGAACCTGCGATCCTCCTGTCTCAGCCTCCCACATGCCAGGATCACAGGTGTGCACCATGGCACCTGGCTCACCTGTATATGTAAGAACTGCTTTCAGTAATTCTTGCCGGCAGGCAGGTTGGGCGCTCACAGGCAGGGGAGTGAAGGGGCTGGATCTCCTTCTTGGCTCTGCAGCTTATTAGCAGCTGGGTGGCCACTATTTAACTATTCTGGGTCACCATCCTGAACCTCAATTTCCAGTAAAACAGTTATTAGACTAGTTTTTCCCAGAAAAGCCACCACTGAGTGAGGCCCCAACTCCCCCAGGCTTTCTGTGGTCCTGCTACTCTTGGACAAAGGTTTTCAAACATGCGGCACCCCACCCAGCATTTGCAGCATCACCTGGCAGCTTGATAAACATGCAGATTATTAGCCCGGTGTGGTGGCGCATGCGTGTAATCCCAGTACTTGGGAGGCTGAGACAAGAGGATCCGGGTTCGCGGCCAGCCTCAGCTACTTAGTGAAGCCCTCCGCAACTTAGTGAAACCCCGTTTCAAAATAAAGAATAAAAAATAGCACTGGGGATGTAGCTCAGAGGTAGAAGGCCCCTGGGTTCAACCCCCAGTGCCACAGAAAAAATAAATAAATAAATAAAATTAAAAATGCAAATTGTTGGATCTTGCCCCAAACCCCAGACCTACACACCAACACTCCGAGCTGGGCTCAGCATGTCAACCTGTGCTTCCGTGGACCCCCGGGTGGTCCCAGAGCATGGAACTCAGAGAACCTCTGCCCTGGGGTTTTCTTTTTCTTTGCTATGGGGGATTGAACCCAGGGGCATTCTACCTCTGAGCCATACCCCCAGCTCTATTTTATTTTTTTATTTTGAAACAGAGTCTCACCAAGTTGCTGAGGGTCTCGCTAAGTTGCTGAGGCTAGCCTCAAACCTGCCATCCTCCCGTCTCATTCTCCCAAGTCCTGGGATGACAGGTGTGCGCCACCGCACCCGGCCACCTTTATTTCATCTTATCCAACAAATCCTGGGCCCCGCAATGCTTCGGGTTCTGTGTTCAGCGCGAATTATTTTGACAGCACACAGCTAATGACCACCAAGTGCTGACCACAGATGTGGCTCCCTGGGGAGCAGCTGTATACACTGCCGACAACCAGCTGTTACTGACCCTTAACTTATAGGTAGGGAGTGAAGGCAGAGAGAGACGCCGGGTGGCATCCGAACCCTTTGTCCCAGCTGAACCCACAGCCTCTACTATGACCACTGAGCCTCACTGCCCTCTGACATGAAGCAAGCTTCTCCCACCCCGTAGGCATCCACGGTTCCGCTGTCGCCTGCCACCTTGGAGGGCACGGGGCAGCGTGGAGTTCTCGAGTCATGACAAGACGCCTGCCTTCCTTGTTAACAAGCTTTGTTCGAAGCCTTTCGATGACACCCCTACCGCTCCTGGAACCGGCTTTGTGTTTGTTTAATTATAATATAGCCCGGCATTTTGATGTCTTGTGTTCTTGTTTGGTTGTAATTATCTTCCCCGAGCGCGAGCGCAGCGTCGGAGCACACTGACTTCCTCTCTTCCTTCCTTTCTTCTCCTCCCCGCTCCCCTCCCCGCCATGCAAACCTGACTCTGACTCATCGTGTTCCCATGAGCCTCAGTTCTGGGCCAGCGACCTGGGATCGGCCTTCTGGGCTCTAGCGGAGCTGCCCATGCCCCCCGACAGAGCAGGGCACAGCATGGTGCCGCTGTAGGTCACACGCGGGCAGAGACCCTCAGCAGGCCCACCGTGAGTCCCAGGGCAGTGGAGAACCTACACAGGGAAGGCAGGTCCTTGCCTAGTAGCCTCTGCTCTTTTTTCCACATAATGAGGATTTTTCAAAACGAATGACAGTGATTCCGCAAGAACCCAGCCCCTCAGGGCCCACTTCTGTTTGGTTCTGTTTCCTCTTAGGAAAACTGCCATCTCTTTAAATCAGGACTGCGCTTTAATAAACAATGCAACATTTCAAAGTGCAAAACAAATGTCTTCCCCGTATACATACTGTTTGTGTTCGCATGATGACCCCCCCCCTTCAGCCCCAAACCCTATAAGGAAAGGGTTCCAAGCAGGGTGCAGTGATGCACACCTGTAATCCTAGTACTTGGGAGGCTGAGACAGGAGGATTGTAGGTTCGAGGCCAGCCTCAGCAATTTAGCGAGACCCTCAGCAACTTGGTGAGACCCTGTTTCAAAATAAAATGGGGCTGGGGGTATAGCTCAGAAGTAGAGTGACCCTGAGTTCAATCCCCAGAACCAAAAAAAAAAAAAGATTTCCAATAGTGTATATATTTTATATCACCTTTGTACTATATCCATTATTATTATTATTATCATTATTGCTATTGTTATTATTATTGTTACTTGGTACCAGGGATTGAAACCAGGGGCATTCTACCTCTGAGCTATACCCCCAGCCCTATTTTTAAATTTTTATTCTGGTTTTTTTTTTTTTTTTTTTTTTGCAGTACCGGGGATTGAACCCAGGGGCATTCTACCTCCGGGCTACACCTCCAGCCCTAGTTTTTACTCTTTATTTTGAAACCGGGTCTCACTAAGTTGCGGAGGCCTCACTAAGTAGCTGAGGCTGGCCGCCACCCCAGATCCTCCTGTCTCAGCCTCCCAAGTACTGGGATTACAAGTATGTACCATCATGCCCAGATTTTTATTTTTATTTTGAAACAGGGTCTTGCTGAGTTGCTGAAGCTGGCTCAAGCCTGTGATCCTCCTGTCTCAGCCTCCCAAGTCCTGGAATTATAGGCATGTGCCACTGTGTCCAGCTCCAATATTATTCTTTAGCCACTCTATTTTATTTAAATAAATACAAAAGTTTTATTATACAGTTGTATTAGAATTTTACTATGCTCAGAGGGAGGGTAAAAAAACGGGTTTTCTTTATGTCTCTTAATCTGTAGAACCATTCACTGGCTTGTCCAAAACCACGGCCCTTAACTGCCACTAGTACTGCAGCCCCCACCTCTTGGAATATTTGACCACTGTCTGGGGGTAACCTGAGCACCTCTGTGACCCAGTGTGGTCGGAACAGGGTTGAAGGCGCCCTTTTACGCCTTCCTCATCCTCATGCCAGCACATTTAAAGTGTGACTGTGCAGAGACCAGCCACAAATGCTCAAGGGAATTATTTGTTTATACCCAGAAATTTAATATTGGATTCTCAAAGCCATTAATTGATACCTGCTCACACAAAATAATTTCCTAGAAGTACAAAAAAAAAAGAGGGGTAGGAAAAAAATGACTTATTATGTTTTAATGGAATAGTCTTTCTTTTTTTTTTTTTGCGGTACTGGGGATTGAACCCAGGGGCATTCTACCTCCGAGCTACACCCCCAGCCCTCTTTTTATTCTTTATTTTGAAACAGGGTCTCACTAAATTGTGGAGGGCCTCACTAAGTAGCTGAGGCTGGCTGCGAACCTGTAATCCTCCTGCCTCAGCCTCCAAAGTACTGGGATTACAAGTGTGCGCCACCATGCCCGGCTGGAACAGTCTTTCTAACCTCCAAAATTAGATCTTTTTGGCCTTTGCATGAGGAGATTCATAATTTCAGATGCATCTGGATGGACTTTTATTTTTATCAAATTATGATCGGCAAGAGTAAGAGCGGTCTCTTTTGAGTTGCTGCCAAAGAAATTGGGAATAAAAGAACATGTTTTCTGGCCCCCTCTCTTCTGTATCGTACATTGTGAAATAAGATGAGAGTTTGGGTTCCATTTTAATCAACTAGCCAAAACCTACCTTGAGCATAGACGATAACCAAAACTTACCTTATGTGTATAAAAGAGGGGAAGAGAGAATTGTTAGGATCAGCATGACGGGGAAACTGTCCAAGTGATGTTATCAGATTGGCTTGGTTCTCAGGCACACTCTCCCAAAGATGCCTCTTGGTAGCTCTGGGGTTGCATCATCCCAGCCCAGGTACCACGTACCTTAGACACCAAAAGGGTGTCTCCTACCAATATTACTGGGCGGGTCTGGATTCCTTGGCCCTGATTGGCTGTTCCTGACCCAATCACGGTGGTAGGCAGGTAGGTTCTCTATCCCCATTGGCCAGGTTGTGATCCGTGCCCACCCTGAAGGCAGTGCACACCTTCAGCCTGTCTGGATACAGGTGGGTTGAGAATTCAGTGGCAGCTGATTCTCCAAAAGAAGATCAACACACTGCCACCCGGAAACAGAAAAATGAATGCCATCAGACAAAAAAAAAAAAAACCCAAAAACCAAAAAGCTGACATTTACTATCCCTTTAGACCAAAAGAATAATTCTGCCTCTGCAACTTTTATCTGGAATCTCATATTTAAGAGGGGACTGATCATTCCCACCTGGCAGGATTGTTGAAGGGGGTCGTTCACGTGTACCTAGAAGCTGTTCGGCTCACTAATGAAAAACTTATTCTTGCAGTGAACAGCAAGCGCATCCCAGGCGCCGCACAGGTGTTTACACACGTTTTGTCTCAGTGCACCGGGACCCTATGACATCCTTCAAGTTGGACCAGGCGGTAATGACTTCCATCTTTTCAGAGGTGATTTTAATACTGTCCTAACACCATGAAGAGAACATCACACGGTACCTCTGCATTCTCCACCCTGCGCACAAATGGGGGACAGGGAAATGGTTCTCTCTACAGAGCACGCTCAACAAATGTGCTTTGTAGCCTAATTGTGAATCTTAATCAAAAGATTGAACAGAAGTAGCTAGAATCCCAGTCAGGCCTTTCTCTGGAGCGTGCATTTAGCAAATGGGAGCAGCGAGGATCCAGCCTCCAAATGGGGCAGGTAAATACATCAAACGCAGAGAAGCCCGGAAGGATGAATGGCTGTGGAATTCAAAAGCGATGGCTTTTGATGTGAGCGGCTGATAGGTCAGAGACCACACCTGAGAGAAAGGCTCGGGGCTGCAGCCTGGAAGAGGGGACGGTGACAGCCTGCGTGCTTCCTGGGGACTCGTGTCTTGTTGGCTCTTGCAGGAACACTAAGCCAGCAGCACCCCGTGAGAGGAGATGCAGCCTGCTCTCCGTTTTATGATCAGACAGCCTTGGGTGCGCACCCTGCTCGGGTGGACTTGGGTGACATGTTTGAATGCACTCCTGGGACATCTGGCCTCAGTCTTCACAGGGTCCCTGCCACACTCTGGCTCCAGAATGACTGAATCAGTAATTCATTAATTACTATTATTATTATTTGTGCTACTGGGGATTGCACACAAGGGACCTTCTACCTCTGAGGTACACTGCCAGCCCTTTTTATTTTGAAATTTTTAATTTTTAATCATTTATGTCTTTATTTATGTATTTGTTTATTTATTTGTTTTGGTACTAGGGATTAAACACTGGGGCATTCCACCTTACAGCGGCACCCCAGCCATTTTAATTTATTTTTTTTTTTTTTGCGGTACTGGGAATTGAACCCAGGGACATTCTACTTCCCGGCTACACCCCCAGCCCTATTTTTTTTTTATTCTTTATTTTGAAACAGGGTCTCACTAAATTGCGGAGGGCCTCACTAAGTAGCTGAGGCTGGCCGCGAACCCGGATCCTCCTTTCTCAGCCTCCCAAGTACTGGGATTCCAAGCATGCACCACCACGCCCGCGTAATTTTTTATTTTTTTTGAAACAGGGTCTAAGTTGCTGAGGCTGTCCTCCATCGAACCTGCGATCCTTCTGTCTCAGCCTCCCAAGCATTGGGATTATAGGTGTGCACCACCATGCCCAGTTTATTTTTGATTTTCTTTGTTTACTTTTTATACTCTCTTACCAATGCAGGCATCCCCGGAGCCTCGTCCCGCATGGTTCCCTGGACTGGCACGTTCACCTCTAACTTCTCCTCGCTCCTCCCCTCCTCTGAAATGCCTCCCTCCCCTGGCTTGTGTTGCTGCTGTGGCTCACTGTAGGCCTCCAGAACCCTCTGTGCTCACGAATTGTGCTTCTCCTTAGTCGGTCAGCCCCATGAGGCTAGGAATCATACCTACTGTGCTTCCAGACGTATACCCAGAGGCAAGGAGAGTGCCAGAACACCGTGAGTCCTCAATATTTCTTTAATTAGTGCATGAATTATCATGAAAATTAGTTACACTGAGCCGGGTGTGGTGGCGCATGCTTGTAATCCCAGTACTTGGGAGGCTGAGATAGGATGATCGCAGGTTCGAGGACAGCTTCAGCAAGTAGTGAGACCCTCATCAACCTAGTGAGACCCTGTTTCCAAATAAATTTTAAAAAATAGGGCTGGGGGTGTAGCTCGGAGGTAGAATGCCCCTGGGCTCAATCCCCTGTACCACAAAAATAAATAAATAAATAAATAAATAAATAAATAAATAAATAAAACAAAAAATTAGCTACACAAGATTTCATTGCAACCCAACTCCTTCCAAATAATACGCTTTTGGCCTGTTTATGGAGGAAGACACTTGGGATGGGTCTTTCTGAAATATATCTTTTTTTCCCCCCTCAGTACTAGGGATCAAACCCAGGGGCATTCTACCTCTGAGCCATACCCCCAGCACTTTTTATTTTTTATTCTGAAACAGGGTCTCACCAAGTTTCTGAGGGTCTCGCTAAGTTGCTGAGGCTGGCCTTGAACCTGTAATCCTCCTGTCTCGGCCTCCCAAGTCCTGGGATTACAGGCATGCGCGATCACACCTGGTTTTTCTCTCTCGCTCGCTCTCTCATTAGTCAAAGCCACAGCCAGGCCTGAGGATAGTCTACTGTCCTTCCTAGGCCCTCCCTGGCGCCTGTCATCCCTAGGCCACTGCAGCATCTGCTTGATGGTGACACAGGAAGTCAAAGAACTTGCACTGTGTGTCTTTGTGACTCTACGTTTCAAATGGGCATTGATTTTGGCTTCCTGTGATGTTTTTATCTGGGCATCCTGTGAATATCATCAATGAATTTTTTTTTTCTGGATGTAGCAATCTGGTCTTACCATTGTCTGATTCTGAAAAAAATTCCCTTTCTGAAAGTCACTTGTATTAATAGCACTATTAATATCCACTACTGTACATCGTGCGTTTACTCTATGCTGTATACTAAGTTAAGGATGTTCACAGTAATTGTTAACACCCATGAAAATTCTTGTGCCCTCCATATATATGTATATACATATCAATTTATTTATTTTGTGTGTGGTACTGGGAATTAAACCCAGAGGCATTATACCTCTGAGCTACACCCCCAGACCGATTTTATTTCTTATTTGGAAACAGGGTCTCACTAGGTTGCTGAGAGCCTCACTAAATTGCTGAGGCTGTCCTCAAACCTGCGATCCTCCAGTCTCAGCCTCCCAAGTACTAGGATGACAAGTGTGCACCACCACGCCTGGCTATATCAATTCATTTAATTCTCACAACAACCCTATATGGCAGGCAAGATTATTGCCTCTCATATAGATGAGAAAATTGAGGCAAAAAAAAAAAGATGAAATAGCTTTGTCCACGATCACCCAAGAAGACAGAGGCAGAGCTGAGATGTAGACCTAGAGGATCAGGATCAGGTTCTGTTTCCTTAACTCCTATCCTAACCCCATTATACAGAAGAGTATGTGGAGTTTATGGAAGTAATTGCATGAACCCAAAGTCTCATGGCTAGTAAACCGTAGAGGCAAAATAATAATTCAGCTGTGCCCGGCTCCAGCAATTTGGATCTTAATGGCCATGCTCGGTGCCCCGACCTGAACTATGAGCCTCTAATCAGAGCTTTCTACGTGTGAGCTCTTACTGTAAATAATCCCCAACTCCATTAGGACTAGCAACTCTATTGCCTAACTAAAATGCACTATTAATAATTAATATTTGTGTAATGATAAATGTATTATGGAGAAGACAGGAGGATCAGTCTCAGAAATGCTCCCACACATCCCTCCTCCTTCAGGGTCTTGTATGAGGACACTCGGACTGGAATATTAGATTGCCTAATTCCAGGCAGTAAGAGTCGAGCTTTCAGAAATGGTACGGCTCTCTGGTTTCAGAGGCAAAAAGCAAATCGATTCTCAGGTTACACCCTTCTACACAAACTCCCCACGTTACCATTTTCTTTCCCATAGTTGCCCCACCAGAAGGCCGAGCATGGGCACAGAGGACCCCCGAAAGAAAGCTCTCTGTGCCCCTCGACAGAACAACATCGTGTGCGTGTGGGTCGTTGGCATTTTGGAAATCTGTTATCGTTTCTGTCCACTTGAGCGTCCCTGGGGAAGAAGGCTGCATCTTCAGAAGGCTGATGCGCGGATCCAGGAGATAATGTCCATACAGGGCAAGAACTTTGGAAATAGCAAAGTGCCGGCAAATGGAAAGCAGGGTTATCATCGTTAGCCCCGGAATTCAGTTACCTCAGCTGCCTGATGCTTCAGTCACTATATCCAGCCCAAAGGGGAGGCCATCTTTCCCGGAGGGCGGCAATAAACAAGGCTTCTCTTTTCTTACCGGGGAGTGCTGTCAGCAACATTTTCTTCAACTTTTATATATGCAAGTATTTTCTGCCTTAATTTTTCTTGGAAAAAATGTACTAAAATATCAGAGGTGAGGTGGGCGTGGTGGCGCACACTTGTCATCCCAGTACTTGGGAGGCTGAGACCGGAGGATCCGGGTTCGCGGCCAGCCTCAACTACTTAGTGAGGCCCTCTGCAATTTAGTGAGACCCGGTTTCAAAATAAAGAATAAGCTGGGCGTGGTGGCGCATGCTTGTAATCCCAATACTTGGGAGGCTGAGATAGGAGGATCGCAGGTTCGCGGCCAGCCTCAGCTACTTAGTGAGGCCCTTCGCAACTTAGTGAGACCCTGTTTCAAAATAAAGATTAAAAAAAAATAGGGCTGGGGGTGTAGCTTGGAGGTAGAATGCCCCTGGGTTTAATCCCCAATACCGCAAAAAATAAAAATAAAAAAATAGGGTCTGGGGGTGTAGCTCGGAGGTAGAAAGTCCCTGGGTTCAATTCCCAGTACCACAAAACAAACAAACAAATAATAAATAAATAAATAATAAATAAATAAAATATCAGAGGTAAATCTCCAGTTTATCTTGTCTCATGGCCCAATTTCCCTCCCTTCCTCAAGAGGCAAGGGCTGGCGTGATAATATTCTAATTCTTCTATCCATTTTTATGCTTTTCCATATAAACCTATGGCTCTGGAAAACGAAGTGGCGTGGTTGGGGGTCTTTAACACCATGCCATTCATAGGCACTGCTCTGCAACTTGGACTGAACCCTGAATCACTGAAATATATGTGCTGAATGTTCATTTGTTACAACTATAAACCACCCATTGGAAAAGCTGCGTGATATTGCATACGATCAAATACTCCAAAATTTATTTTACCCCTCCCTCTGTTGATGGGTAACTGGGTTCTCCCTTTTCTTTATTCTGTGCTATAGATTAGGCTGAAATAATCTCATACAGATCTCCTCGTGCGTATGTGGAAGTCTTATTCGCGTGTAAATACTAAGAAGAACAATTTTCAGTTACAGAATCTTCAGGCCTCTCCAGTGTAGCTACTCGTTTTATATTTATTCCTCTCATTCATGCTAGAGTGTGACTGTTTCTCTATGTGATCATGGGACTTTTGCCAAACTTCGTGTTCGCTAATTTATTTATTTATTATTTATTTATTTTTTTTGCAGTACCGGGGATTGAACCCAGGGGCGTTCTACCTCCGCGCTACACCCCTGGCCCTATTTTTTATACTTTATTTTGAAACTGGGTCTCACGAAGTTGCAGAGGGCCTCACTAAGTAGAGAGAGAGAGAGAGAGAAAGAGAGAGAGCGCTGAGGCTGGCCGCGAACCCGGATCCTCCAGTCTCCGCCTCCCAAAGTACTGGGATTACAAGCGTGCGCCACCACGCCCGGCCGTGTTTGCTAATTTAATAAATTATAAATGGTATGGCATTGCTGTCTTGTTGATGGTGAGACTTTTCTGCTCATAGAGTTTTGTCCATTGTCTACTGGACATTTTTTTATTATAGATAAGCAGGAGTTCTGTTATATATATTACCAATAGTTTCTAAGCAGGTATATATTTTTTATTGGGTGCATTGTAATTTGACACCATCTTGGAGTACAGAGTGTTAGAAAAATACATGCATACAACTCGTGTTGCCCCCCCACAGGGTTTCCCCCTTCACCCCACAAGTCTTTGAGATTGGAATTGGCAATTTTGTATATGTTCATAGCATTATTTCTACTATTGAATTCTTTATGACTTTGTCTCCCGTCCCTAATCCCCTTTGGTCACTCCCCTGGAGTCTCCGCTCATCTATCTGATGTTGTCCGCATTTCCGAATATCTCTCTGATTTCCACATATAAGAGAAGGCATACATCTACTCGTTCTTTGGGACTAGCTGTACTCGCTTGGGATGTGGGGAACTAGGAACCCTATTACACTGTCGGTGGGACTGCAAACTAGTTCATCCACTTTGGAAATCAGTATGGAGGTTTCTTAGAAGATTGGGAATGGAACCACCATAGGACCCAGCGATAGCACCCCTGAGCATCTTCCCAAAGGAAATGAAATCAGAATATTATAATGACAATTGCATATCCATGTTCATAGCAGCACAATTTACAATAGCCGAATTATAGAACCAGCCCGGATGTCCATCAACGGAAGAATGGATCACCAAACTTTGGTATATATACACAATGGAATTTTACTCAGCCATAAAGAAGCAGGTATGTTTTATATCTGTGTCCCTGGAGGAATGTAATCTCCAAAGGTCAGGATTGTGGTCATCTTAGCCAATATCTATTCCCAGGATTGTAGCACATAGTAGGGACAAAATAAACACCTGCTCAGTGATCAAATGAGCGTTGGAATAAGAGCGAGCTAAATTCGAATCTTAGCTCCTTCTCTTTCCCAGTGAGGTAAACTTGAACAAGTTTTTTAACCTCTCTTAGCCCAAGTCTCCTTACCTATAATAAATTTGCAATCCTATATTCTACTCTTCTTTTTTTTTCTTCTTTTTAATTTGATACTAGAGCCTATCTTTAACCCTGCTCATTCTAACCCAGCATTTGGCATAAATTAAATCTGGTCTTGACTCTGTCCAAGGGACCATTACTAGAAAAAACAGAAAGGCTCACAAGGAGCATGTCCCGATTTGGTCCCTGAGGACAGCATTAAATGAAACTCTAAATGTAATTAGTTTTTCCTTCTTGCTTTCTTATAAATTGGACAATCACATCTGATTTTTTCCTTTAAAATGGCAAAACCACTTACCTTTTCAGTAAATAACTCTTACCTTTTCTAGATCAGAGGAGCTATTCAGTTTTGTTCCAAAGGGGGGAGAAATGCTCCCTAGATTTCCCTGGGCAGTAAATATGCTAAATTGCTAGAGGCTGCACTGTCAAGATAGAACCAAATAAAGCTAAAACACTGAGTCTCATTCTGTTCAGAATCATTTCTCCAGATTTTTTTTTTTTTTTAGCTCTGAGAGAATGTAAACATGTTCAAAGAAGCCCAAATTTCTGAAGTCATCATGCTTTAATATTTTTGTTTTACTGAGCTGGGAATATAGCTCAGTGTGTAGATCACTTTCCTAGTATGCATGATGCCCTGGCTTCAATCCCCAGCAACACACACACACACACACACAAACGCACAAACACACACACACACCTAATAGCAAATATTAACCACTAAAGTAACTCTGAGTACCAGCGTCAGGTAAGGTTTGCAATGATCTCATATTTGTAGGGCACGGTTTATCTAAGGCAAGTCTCCAGGATAAATGGATTCAGCCGGTAAGATACGCTGCTTAAATATAAGCTAGCTAAAAATAAATAAAAATAAATAAATAAATAAATAAATAAATCGCCAGTCTAAAAAAAAATATATATATATATATATATAAACTAGTTTATCCCACCATAGGAAAAGCAGGGCGTGTGCACTTACGTCCTGCCCTGTTTCAAAATAAAAAATAAAATAAAATAGGGCTGGGGGTATAGCTTAAGGGTAGAATGCCCCTGAGTTCAATTCCAAGTACCACAATAAAAAAATAAATATTCTATTTTCTTTTTTTGGTTATGTAATGGGTACAAAATCAACCCTTGAGATTGAATTTTTGTTCGTTATGAAGATGAGCATCTCTCCCATTTTACAGCTTCTGTTATTTATATTCTAGAATAATATCGGATCTATCAAAAGATCAGCTCTTGGTTTTACTTAAGCTCCTTGGCCTCCACTTTATCATCTCTTGGGAGGATTGCGTGAGAACACGCTGCCTTTCAGAGCAGTTCCTGGTGCGTGGTTAGCAGCCCAGCCATGCTGCCTGCGACCTAGTACTGTCTTGGTCATAACCACACACACAAGGCTGAGTCCCTGGGCAGACGGGGAGCAGGGATCGCTGGTCGCATGCCTGCCTCCTGGGGGTAGTGACGCGTGCCCATTGGATCATCACTTGTGGGACTGCAGCTCCACAAGTGATTAATTCTGAAGTTGGAATGTCCTCTCTAGAAAGGATTCTCGAGTTATCTCCCACATCAGTGATTCACCCCCATCATGAGGCCCCACAAGATCTGACTTCTTGGAAAAGCTATTCTCTGAAAAATGAAACTCAGAAGGCTCTCTTTCGAGAAACCCCAGGAAAATGATAGAGTCAACTATGTCAGCAAGTCAATATCTGGTGTCTGGGGGGGGGGAGAGAAAAGTGGGGAGGAATTTTCAATCCTGCCTTCCCCAGACAGCCTACATCAGTATCCCTTTCAGAAACAATACACGCTCAGGAATTGCCTGTTTCTCGGCCAACGTCTTCAGCTCCCGGATTGACAGCATCCTTTTTCTTAACATGTCAAGAACACTCTTGGGGGATCTCTCTGAGCTGGCAGGTCTTTAGTTTGAAAAGATCTGTGATGGAGGGTCAAGCCCTCCCTCCAGCTCAGGGACCATGGGCACTCAAGATCTGACAAAGAGGAAAACAGGAAGATTTAAATATTTCCTACCTGTTTTATTTTGTTTTGTTTTCCCATGAGAGGCCTCTGTCTGGAACTTCAGACTTCTCCAGTTCTCAGTAGAGTAAAAGGGAAAAGTCTGACGCCTAAGGACTTTGACATTAAAAACTAGGTGATAGACGTGGGGGGATCGTTCTAGGGGCTGTAGGGAGTGAAAGAGAGAAAGTGCCTACTGGGGACACGGTATCTGGGCATCTGGTAGATGTTGTGCATGACTGTTTACTGAGACCTGGAGACAACCATCTAACTTCTCTCCACAATCATGGATCCAGAAAATGGGTTGATCTATCATCTATCTATCTATCTATCTATCTATCTATCTATCTATCATCTATCATCTATCAATCTATCTATCTATCTATCTATCTATCTATCTATCTATCTATCATCTATCAATCATCTATCTATCTATCTATCTATCATCTATCTATCTATCTATCTATCTATCATCTATCTATCTATCTATCTATCTATCTATCTATCTATCTACTTATTTGCGGTACTGGGGATTGAACCCAGGGGTATTCTACCTTCGAGCAACACCCCCAGTCCTATTTTTTTTATTCTTTATTTTGAAACAGGGTCTCACTAAGTTGCAGAGACCTCACTAAGTAGCTGAGGCTGGCTGCGATCCCGGATCCTCTGGTCTCAGCCTCCCAAGTACTGGGATGACAAGCGTGCACCACCACGCCCAGCGAGAGTTGATTTAAATCAGTAGTTTTTAAACTTTTTAAAAAATCTAATGGAACCCTTAAAAAAAATTGTAGTTGGAACCCTGGTATATAAAACAGAAATCAAACTACTCCAGTAAAACAGAACTGAAGGACCCAGAGTTCTACCTACACAGTCCCCCTCTTACTTACTCCTTTGCTTCCTCTTTCCTCCCTAACCCCTCGTCCATCTTCCTTTCTGGAAGCTTCTGAAGAACTCTTATACCCGGAGGATCATAGTTTCCAAACCAATCCTAAGGTCTTACTAGTTCTGAATTCCTGTGATGTCAGAAGCCAGATCAATGGTAGGCCACCTAGCATGGTGTCCAAAAAGACTCTCCACTTTCAAATTAAGCAGGTGCGGGTTTTGATCTGTGCTCGGCCACGGACTTTGAACGTATGGCTTTGAATGCGTCCGTTACCTTCTCCATCCATCAAAACCCTCTTCTTTTTTTTTTTTTTTTTTTTTGCGGCACCGGGGATTGAACCCAGGGGCGTTCTGCCTCCGCGCTACACCCCCGCCCTATTTTTTTATACTTTATTTTGAAACCGGGTCTCACGAAGTTGCGGAGGGCCTCACTAGGTAGAGAGAGAGAGAGAGAGAGAGAGTTGAGGCTGGCCGCGAACCCTGATCCTCCGATCTCCGCCTCCCAAAGTACTGGGATTACAAGTGTGCGCCACCACGCCCGGCTCAAAACCCTCTTCTTATCTGAAAAGTAGGGAAGATGATAGCTTCCCCCCAAACTGTGACAATAACCCCTGAAAGAACATTCAAGAAAGATTAATTCCCTTTTCTTTTGTGTCCCAAGAATTGTCTTTGAAGAAAACAGAAAGTGACATGGAGACCAGCATTGAAAGAGCTAAGCAGGAAAACCATTTTGGGGATATATAACATCACATGATGAAAAATGGGACCCCTCCCCCATTATCCCTGGAGAGGGGTAGCGGATGGAGAACCTGCCCATGGTTCTGAGGTGGCTGTGGCGAAGGAGGCTGTGAAAGGCTTCCTAGAAAAACCCGGGTTACAATTGGCTCCAGTGATCAGTGTGCTTTTGGGAACGGAACGTGGCTCACCCCAAGTTTAATTGCTCTTCTTGGCCTTCTGTGAACAAAATCAACTCTCCCATCAAGAAGGGCTCTTCAGCTCAAGAGATGACAAGGAGCTGCATAAGAGGATGGTAGAAAAGTGTCTTAGAGTCGGGCGTAGTGGCGCACGCTTGTCATCCCAGTACTTGGGAGGCTGAGACTGGAGGATCACAGGTTCGCGGCCAGCCTCAGCTACTTAGTGAGGCCCTCTGCAACTTAGTGAGACCCTGTTTCCAAATAAAGAATAAAAAATAGGGCTGGGGCGTAGTGCGGAGGTACTATCCCCAGAACTGCAAAAAAAAAAAAAAGTGTCTTACGAGTGGCATCTTTAAAAATCTAGGTTTCAGGATCATGAATTTGCAATAAAAGCAAGTGAAATCTTAGGTTCCAAGGACAAAAACATGATATGTCCAACACAGATGTATCTTCTTTATTCTCTGCTACTTCAAACACACATGGGGAACTGTATTTGAATCTGCCACTTTATACATTCTATTTATTTATTTATTTATTTATTTATTTATTTATTTATTTATTTTTGTAGCAGGGATTGAACTCAGGGGCATTCTGCCTCCAAGGTACACCCCCAGTGCTTTTTTTATTTTTTATTTTGAAGCAGGGTCTTGCTGAGTTGCTGAGGCTGGCCTCCAGCCTGCGATCCTCCTGCCTCAGCCTCCCAAGCGCTGGGATTACAGGCGTGCACCGCCATGCCCGGCTAGAGTATAAGTTCTGAGGAATATATTCGGATGATAGCAGCTAAATAATGAAGGGACCAGAACCACTTCCCGTGAGGAATGTCTCAGGGCAGTGCAGAACTGAGAAGAAGGCGAGACCTGGCTTTTGGTTCTGGCTTCGGATAGGAAGAGAAGTTGCATCTCTGAGGATTCTCTTGCTGCAGGCTCCAGAACCGACTCACACTGACTTAAGCAGAGGGACAGCGACTGAAGAGGCACCTCAGGCTCCCAGGATTCACGGGAAGGATGGACACCCAGGCTTAGAAACAGGCAAAAACAGACTTCTTGGCCTA
Source organism: Glis glis (assembly GCA_004027185.1). NCBI lineage: Eukaryota > Metazoa > Chordata > Mammalia > Rodentia > Gliridae > Glis > Glis glis. The sequence continues at coordinate 20,225 of PVJS01029160.1, forward strand.
GGAGGCAGGAACACATCCCTGGTCTCAGAGTGGGAAAAGCTTCATCAGGACGAAGATAATTCTTGACCGAGGAGGCAAGGACACATCCCTGGTCTCAGAGTGGGAAAAACTTCCTCAGGACTAATGGCCAGAATGAATGAGAGGCAAAGTGTTGGACTTTGTACTGTTTAAGATTCAGATTCCTGGCAGGGGCCATCTGATTACACCAGTTTAAGTCACAGCGCCTGCTACAATGAGGTTGTCTAGACCGTTAGGCCATTAGGGTTATTTTAACAATACCTTATGCTGGGCACCATGTGAACAACAGAATTTATTTCTATAGTTCTGAAGGGTGAGAAGTTCAAGATCCAGGGGCAGGGAAAGGCAGCTCGCTGGGGCTCTTTTTTTTTTTTTGGTACTTGGAATTGAACGCAGGGCCTTTATACCTCTGAGCTACACCCCTGATCCTATTATTATTATTATTATTATTATTATTATTTATTTTGACACAGGGTCTTGCTTAAGTTGCTAAGGGACTCACTAAGTAGCACAGGCTGGCCTCGAACCTGCGATCCTCCTGTATCAGCCTCCCTAGTGCTGGGATTACAGGCATGTGCCCAGCTACTGGGATTCTTTTATAAGGCCACTAATAGTCTTAATGAGTACTCTGCCCTTGTGACCTTATTATCACCCCAAACAGCTCACCTCCGTCTTACTGCACTGGCAATTAGGATTCAGTGTATGGATTTTGGAGAGGTACGGACATGTAGCCTGTTGTAAGGGGTAAGGGGCCCTGGCCTGTGGTAGACTAGACTTGTACTAATGCAAGTAACAGCCACGGTTGTGACCACATGATTCGCGGCCCTCCAGCTGGCCGAAGTATGCTATTTTGGCATCTGGACTTTGTGTTCAAGGTAACTTGCTTTGGATGATACCTCATTTGGGCTTTAAAAGGTTTCCCCTATTTTTGCTCAATCTTTTGCACTTAGGCCATTTCCCTAAGAATAAAAATGCCTAAGCCAGCCTGCTGTGCAAAACGAGTCCCCTGAAGCAAAGCCACATTGGTAGAGCCAACCCATTCTGCAGAGGAATGGACAGGCTTAGCCAGGATCAACAGAGCCTTCCCTGATGACCCCCAGAGGGGTGAGAAAGGAATGCCAATATCGGTAGAAGATCAGAATTATTGCTGGTTCTTACATAGCATTAAGTAAATGATACAGTCCCTGTCTGCTGCTGCTTGGTGCGATAGAGTGTATCAGTAATCTATTGCTGCGTAACAAACTACCCCAAAGCTTAAAGACTTAAGACAGTGGTAATCATGTATGATTCTGCACAGTATCTTCAGGTCAGGGGTCCAGAGGCAGCTTAGCTGAGAAGGTCGAGCCTGGGTTTTGCATAAGACCAGAGTCAAGATGCTGGCTAGGGCTACAGGCCCTTGAAGGGATGGATGATGTACTTCCAAGGTGGGTTGCTTACCTAGGTGGCAGGTTAGGGCCATTTTGGAGCAGAATGCCTCATTTCCTCTCTGCATGGCCTGCTCCCCAGGACGGCTGGCGTGTCCTTGCAGCACTATGGCTGTCATTCTCCATAGCAAGAGATTTCCTGAGAGAGATCAGGAGGAAGCCATCGTGCCTTTTTTTTTTTTTTTTGCGATAACCTGGGGAGTTGCATCTATCACTGTCACTCTACTCATTTAAGGAGAGTCACTAAGTTTAGCCCACACTTAAAGGGAGGGAATTAGGCTCCATCATTCAAAGGCAGGGGTGTCAAAGAATGTATTTAATATATGTTACAATCCTGACAGGCAGATAATGGATTAGCTCATTATCAAATTGGGGAAAAAACGGGGGAGTGGTTATCTCCCAAAATAAAATAAGAATATTTTAGGAAGGTGAAAGGGAAGAAGAGCAGTCTAAATTAATACATTAATTAATAGGACGAGGGCCAGTGTGATGAAGAACTATGGCAAGGTAGGATGGCCTAGTATACATTCTTATAGTTTGGATCTGGGGTGTCCACCAAAAAGTTAATGTGTTGGAACCCGGGCTCCAATGCAGAAGGGTGAGAGGTGGGTGTGGCTGGAGGAGGTGGGTCATTGTGGGTGTGGCCTTGAGGACTAGGTCTGTCCCTGGTCCTCTCCTCTCTCTTTCTTTCTCTGCTTCCCGGCTGCCATGCGCTGAGCAGCTTTTCCTCCACCACACCCTGCCGCCATCATGCTTCTGTCTTGGAGAGAGCCAGCCAGGGACCAAACCTCTGGCACCGCGAGCCCCATAAACCTTTCCCCCGCTCAGTTGTTCATGTCAGGCATTGTGCCCACAGCGACACACATGTCAACACCTCTATGCTGGAAGATACTCTGAAGCTGTGCAGAAGGAAAACAAAATTGGCAGTGGAACATCTAACAGCAGAAGCAAGGTGGGGGGACAGGAACCAGGGATGATACACACAAAAGAGTTAATGATGGCGCAGACGAAGGAGGGGCCCCAGCTTGAAAGGGGGGAGGGTCGATAAAACCGACCATGATCTGAAGTCCATAATGCAGGTGGAGAAAGGAAGAGAGAGAAAGAGATGGAATTTGTGCACTGATCAAGGGATGATGAAGATGTCGATGAGAAGAATTACAGTTGAAATGGCACACCAGTGCTGAGATGATGATGGGATTTGCTGAAGGTGGCCCGCAGGTATGCGCGCACGCAACAGACTGGCCAGGTATCGAAGACCTGCTTGATGACTGCCATTCACTCACGAGCCCGAGATGGCCGTGGTCAATTAGAAGTAAGAAGAAAAGGCTGGCCGGGCGTGGTGGCGTACGCTTGTAATCCCAGTACTTGGGAGGCTGAGACTGGAGGATCCGGGTTCGCGACCAGCCTCAGCTACTGAGTGAGTCCTCCGCAACTTAGTGAGACCCTGTTTCAAAATAAGGTATAAAAAACAGGGCCGGGGGTGTAGCTCAGAGGTAGAATGGCCCTGGGTTCAATCCCCAGTGCCAAAAAAAAAAAAAAAAAGAAGAAGAAAAGGCTGGCAACGGTCCTTGTGTTTACTGCCAAGTGGAACAGTGAGAGACTAGGAAGTGCGGCTGCGCTCCCAGGCCATCTCCACCTTCCACGACGCTGCGACAGGTGCACCAGCCTGAGGACAAAGAGCCAGGGGATAGAGAAAAAACACAATAGAGCCTCAATACCGCTTACCCAGGTGGCCCGAGTACTTTCTTTCTTCTTTTTTTATTGCGGTACTGAGGATTGAACCCAGGGGCATTCTACCTCTGAGCTACACCCCCAGCCCTATATTTTATTCTTTATTTTGAAACAGGGTCTCACTGAGTTGCAGAGGACCTCACTAAGTAGCTGAGGCTGGCCGCGAACCCGGATCCTCCGGTTTCAGCCTCCCAAGTACTGGGATGACAAGCGTGCGCCACCACGTCCGGCTCTGAGTACTTTCAAATGTCGTCATTACTGTAGCATCATTATTCTTCCCAGAGCAGAAAGCTAAGTGCAGGACCAGGTTAATGACAGAACAGGAGACTTATCTCTTCTATCACAAAGAGATGGCACATGCCCGGCCCCTGCGTTCCTGGTGGCAACTCTGATCAACGCATTTCTCTGAATGTGGCCTTGGGAATCCTCATGGGGATAAAAGCTGTGCTTGGTACCGTCGTGACTGATCTATCAGAATTGCAGTACAGAGTGTACCCTGTTTGTCTCTCCAAGAGGTGAGGAATTCTTAGGCGATGCGTAAAGCAGTGCCCCCCATACACACACACACACACACACACACACACACACACACACACACACACATGGCCAACCTACAGAACAAAGGATTCTCTAGTTTGCTGATCCTAAGACTCACGGAGCTCCCTGGGGAAGAGCCCCCACCGCTCATCCTGCATCTCACGTCCTCAGCCTGCATGTTCGTGAATGAAGAGCATTACTGCAGAGCAAGGAGTCTCCATCAAAGATGGAAGCAACCAGCTGTGATGGTGCACACCTGTAATCCCAGGCCCTGGGAAGCCGAGACAGGAGGATCACAGGTTCCAGGCTGGCCTTAGCAATTTAGCAAGACCCTCAGCCACTTAGCAAGACCCTGTTTCAAAATTTCTAAAATAAATGCATAAAAAGGGCTGGGGGTGTAGCTCAGAGGTAGAATGCTCCTGGGTTCAATCCCCAGTACAAATAATAAAAAATAAAAATGGAAGTAGAAACAGGGAGGGGGCTTTGAAGAAGACCATACTCTAAATCAGGCTGTATTGATGCCAAGGGCTGGATAATTCTTTTTTTTCTTTTTTGGTACTAGGAATTAAGCCCAGGGGCATTTTACCTCCAAGCTACCACCTGCAGCCATTTTTATTTTTTTTTCCAACAGGGTCTCACTAAGTTGCTGAGTGTCTTGCTAAATTGCTGAGGCTGGCCTCAAACCTGCAATCTTCCCATTTCAGCCTCCACAGTATTGGGATTAGAAGCGTGCGCCATCACGCCCAGCCAACAAATATTTCTTGACCTGCCACTCTGGGCTGGGCACTGGAGATAGAGGAATGAATTAAAAAAATAAGTAAAGGCCCTCCGCAACTTAGTGAGACCCTGTTTAAAAATAAAGAATAAAAAATTGGACTGGGGGTATAGCTCGGAGGTAGAATGCCCCTGGGTTCAATCCCTAGTACCACAAAAAAAGTAAAATAAAATAAAAAAATAAATAGGGCTGGGGTGTAGCTTGGAGGTAGAATGCCCCTGGCTTCAATCCCCAGTACTGCAAAAAAAAAAAAAAAAAAAAAAAAAAAAAAAAAA
>PVJS01029161.1:0-24978 GCA_004027185.1 Glis glis
CGGATCCTCTGGTCTCCGCCTCCCAAAGTACTGGGATTACAAGCGTGCGCCACCACGCCCGGCCTTTTTTATTCTTTATTTTGAAACACGGTCTCACTAAGTTGTGGAGGGCCTCACGAAGTAGCTGAGGCTGGCCGCGAACCTGGATCCTCTGGTCTCAGCCTCCCAAGTACTGGGATTACAAGCGTGCACCACCACGCCTGGCTGAGGGCCTCACTTAAATTGCTGAGGCTGCCTATAAACCTGTGATCCTCCTGTCTCGGCCACCTCATGTCTCTTTAATCCCATCAATCTGGAAGTGTTCTTAGCCTTTCTTTGTCTTTCACTATATTGACAATTTTGAAGTTTTCAAGCCAGTTGTTTTGTAGCATGTTTCTCAATTTGGATTTTTCTGTTTTTTCATTCAGTTTATGAATTTTTGGCACATATCCTACAGAAATAATGGTTCTCAGGGCATCACACCAGCAGGCACATGATACTGTTGTATTATTACTGATAACATTAACATTGATTTTCTTTGTGGCCTGGGGGCTGATCCCAGAGGCACTTTACCACTGAGCTATACCCCCAGCCCTTTTTTAAAAAATTATTTTGAGACAGGGTCTTGTTAAATTGCCCAGGTTAGCTTTAAACTTGGGATCCTCCTACTTCAACCTCCCCAGTACCTGGGATTACTGGTGTCCACTGTGCCTGACTTGATGATGTTTACTTTGATCACTTGTTTAAGGCTGTGTCTTTTAGTCTTTCAAGTATAAAGGAACAAATTTCCCTTTGGAATTAATAAAAAAAACTGTAGACTCGAGACTATAAATGTCCTGCTCCAGAACAAATTTCTACCAGTGGTTTTAGTATCAATTGATGACTTTTCCCCAAATCGCTTATGAGTATAATAAACTTAAACTATGCTGTCCTTTCTCTCCCTTTGACCCTAAATTAAAGGAGGCAAGCCTGGGTCTAGGGACAAAGTGGGGAGAAAGTGCTTTAGGATAGACTTTCAGATTCCTTCAAGCTTAAGCACCTGTGCATTAGGGCGGCCTGTTTCCTGAGTGTATTTAGGTCCAAGTCGTTAAGTGACATCACTTAAAACCTAAAATGGTCAAATTATAGCATCATGTTGATACCCCCTCCCTTGCCAACCCCCCTTACCAAGTACAAAGGATCTTATTTTTTAAAACTCTCCTTAATGATAGTTATATACTGAAATGTTGTTGAAGCTGCCTGTCCAAAACATCAACAATATACTTAAATGTATAATAAGCACATTATGCATTTAACCTGGGGTTACACAGAGACTTGTCATCCTGCGGATGTGCTGTGCTGTCAGAGAGAGGCTTCCAGGCGACCACGTGGACACCCTCTGGCAGCCCCTTCCACATTGGGCTGTTCCCTAGCCCACATTTGAATAATTTGGGCCTGGCAATTATAATGAATTGTGTCTAGATTATGTTCTTGCTAGCTCATTTTTGGAGTGGCAATAATTTAGTGCTTCATCCTCCAAAGATGGGGATCAGTGTCCACCTGCTTTGTCAAAGGGGTGGTGGGAACAGTAGGAGCCAGACCCAGCAGTCTTGGCTCTTAGGATCCCTCTCTCCTTCCTTGAGCAGTTGCCTTTGCTTTCTGCAGAGTTTCCCTTCTTCAGGTAAATGCCTGGTTCTACCCACAATGAGGCATGCTAGGTAGATCTTGCGATACTGTGAGTGATCCTCATTCTGGGTGGCAGAACACCCAGAGGCTGTGGAGCTCTTTCTGCTACTGTGTATTGATCACCTACTACGTGCCAGGTGCTTTGTGTGCATTCTGTCATCTAATCTGCCCCTATGCTCTGCAAGTGTAATCTGTCCCACTTATTTGCAATGGTAAAACAAAGACTCAGAGAGGTAAAGTTGCCCAAATTACACAGCTCGTAAGTTTAAGACCAAGATTGGAAGTCAGGGCTGACAGTCCACTCTCGACACTCAGCTGCACTGGAGCACGAGACCCATCGCCTCCTCTTACAGAAACATGAGGGTTCACCAGCAAGTCTTCCTCTGCCAAAACCATCAAGCGGAAGCTGGGCTCACACCTGTAATCCCAGCACTTGGGAGGCTGAGACAGGAGGACTGAGGGTTTGCGGTCAGCCTCAGCAACTTAGTGAGGTTCTCCGCAACTTAGTGAGACCCTGTTTCAAAATAAAAAATAAAAAGGGCTGCGGGTGTAGCTTAGAGGTAGAATGCCCCTGGGTTCAATCTCCAGTATAAAACAAAAAACAAACAACAAAAACAATCAAACTGAGAGGTAGTACCTAGAAAGTCCTGCCGTCTTCCCAGAATGCTCTCCTCTGACCTCCACAAACCACCACGTCCCAGGCAGCAAGGAAAGGTACTTCTCTCTCTCTGGCATCATGGGACGGCTCCCAGCCTTTTCTACAAAGGTTGGCATGTGGCCGCATCTAGGACTCACCATGGGCCATCAAAGATGGTCTCTGGCTTTCATGCTCCGTGGCCACTCTGTGTTCATATCCACCCATTGCTGTTCCCCCTGGGCAGCAGAAGCCAGAGTTGGAACTAATTTGTTTTTTTAATATGTACTGGAGATTGAATCCAGGGGCATTCTACCTTTGAGATACACCCCAGCCCTTTTTAAAATTTTGAAACAGGATCTCACCAAGTAGCTGAGGCTGGCCGCAAACCCAGATCCTCCAGTCTCAGCCTCCCAAGTACTGGGATTACAAGCGTGCGCCACCACGCCTGGCTATACTACACCATTTTATATGAGGGACTTGAACATTTAAAGAGAGAGATAAAGAGAAAGAGAGAGAGGGAAGGAGGAAGGGAGGGAGGGAGGAAGGAAGGAAGGAAGGAAGGAAGGAAGGAAGGAAGTTTCAGGTTTGAAATGCCTACAAACTCTGTCACAACAGAGCTGAGAGATCACCCCTGTCCCATCAGCAATAGTCTCATCCCTTGAGTTCATACATGCATTCAGTTTCAAAGTATTTCCTTTATTTGCCGCAGTAAGCTTGGAAGAAGGGCAGGGGGCCTTATACCCATTTTACAGATTAAAATGTGTATACTGAAGTTCCCGCATGGAACTAGTTCTGCCTCATCTGCTATTTCCAAGACCGCGCACTGATTCCAGTAGACGCGGGGAGCCACTCTTCTGGAAGGCCTCCTGGGAGCCGGCGGGCATGTTTCAGGTGTCAGGAAGCATAGTGAAGCGAGTGGACGCGCGTGTGCGGTCCTCATGAAGCCCGCAGCTCAGTGGGACTTCAGCACGTGTCTCTCTTCCGCTCCAATTTGTCTTTCTGCTCAGGATCAACCTTCTGTTTCCAACTTGACCTGAGCAGTGAGCTTGTAATCTAAACCTCTACTGGGGCATGCTCCAGAAGAGGCAGCTACTTTTGCCCATCAGCCAGACACGGGGCTTCTTCAAGGCCACAGCTCCGGCACAGCTTGGTCAGCTGGTCTCTCGTAGGGCTGGTGATCAGAGCCCCACACACGTTCTCTTTCATGTCTCAGACATTTGGGGTCTGCAGGGCCAAGCCAGAGCCTGGTGGCCGGGAGCCCGTGCTTACTTGCTGGTCCAAAGCTGACAGAGGAGACCTGTTGGCTGGTATTCCCTTAACCACAATTTGAATTATGGGTCCCTTGGTCACAGGCCTGGTGGGTTCTGTAAGTCAGGTGTCGGAGGTGGAAAAGTGGGGAGGAGGGAGGCTGGGGAGCTATTTTAATCTTGTTACAAGGGCTTAAAACACCAGCTTCTCTTGTGCCTTATTTAGATGAAAAGATTTGACCTAAAAAAAGTCTCAACTGTGACTCAGTTGAGCTCCTGTGTGGCTCAAAATGTTCTGGGCTCCTGTCTGGGTTATTCTGAACGCCGTCTTTAGATAGCGTGAGGTGGACACCACTTTTGGGAAACTGAAAGAGCTTTTGGAAATCATCCTCCTGGCTTTTAATTTTGGAACTGGGATGAAAAGCACTTTTGTTTGGGAGTCCAGCTTGCTGTTTTTGCCCACTCTTATTTTTAACAGTATGGGTAGGGGGTAGGCTTGCCCATTCAAAGAGAAGTGTGTTTCTAGCCTTCCAATGCAGAAGTATGGAACTTGTAGCCATACCAAGGTGAGTCCAGAGACCAGATTCTACCTGAGAAGATCCCATGTGCCACCTGCACCTGGGAGGCACCCCCTTGCACAGAGGAGCCACGTGGCAGGGCTATAGGTAATTGTGTTCATTTCAGACTCCTTCTCCTCACCAGGCTGGGCCAATGGGCCTCTGATGTGCGGTGCTGCCCTCTGATCCCTGCAGGCCTGCTGCCCTGGGCCCCACTGTTGAGTCCCATCCATGGCTTCTTTCCCAGACAGGGTCGCATGCTCCAAAATGACCTCTTTGCCTTGCCATACCCAAATCATCTCTCTAAATGATTTCTTTTTTTTTTTGTACTGGGAGTTGAACCCAGGAGCATTCTACCTCTGAGCTACACCCCTTGTCCTTTTAAAAAAATCTTTTAAATTTTGATGCCAGGCATGGTGGTGCACACCTGTCATCCCAGTACTTGGGAGGCTGAGACAGGAAGATCACAGGTTTGAGGACAGCCTCAGCAAATAGTGAGACATTCATTAACCTAGCGAGACCCTGTTTCATAATAAAAATAAACTAGGGCTGGGGGTGTAGCTTGGAGGTAGAATGCCCCGTTAAATAAATAAAAACTTGAAACGGGGTCTCACTAAGTTGCTGAGGCTGGTCTCAAACCTGTGATCCTGCTGTCTCAGCCTCCTAAGTACTGGGTTAATGATTGCTTTTTATTTGTGTTCAGAACCCCCAATGGTTGGAGAAAAAATGTGTTCCTTGCTTTGTTCCAGTGTTCAGGCTGCCTGGGCTCGGCATCTAAGCAGGGTGCACTGATAGAGAGACGACGTACGGTGAGGGCAGATGTGTGCGTTCTGGGACCTTGTGTTCAAATTCCACACCTACTGCTTCCTGTCTGGATGAGCTAGGTCTAAGGGTTTTGTGTGTGTGTGTGTGTGTGTGTGTGTGTGTGTGTGTGTATGTGTGTATTACTGGGAATGGAACCCAGGGGCATTCTACCTCTGAGCTACACCCCCAAGTCCTATTTTACCAAGTCCTGGATTACCATGCCTGGCTGGGTCTAAGTTTTTTAACCTTTTTGAGCCTCAGTTTTCTTTTGGTGACAACCTTATGGGCCACTAATTCACAGAAAATTTTCCATCAAGGGCTTCAGCCAAATATAAGCAATAATGGTAGGTCTTCTACAAGTCTTGAAATCAGCCTTTCATTGGGTTGTCAACACTAACACCATCCCTGCATCCACCCAACACAGATAGGCTTGACTGAGTTGTGGTCCGACAATATGGTGGTGCAGATACTTACAGGAATGGTTACAGTGCCGGCTCTGCAATCAGACTGAGGGCTCCCACTTCCTGGTGAGTGGCCTTGGATGGGTATCTTGGTTTTCTCTTTAGGGATGAGGGTAATACCAGTACCCACCTTGTAGTGTTTTTATGAAGATTAAATGAGTTGACTCATGTGAAAGTTTTAGATCAGTGCCTGGCATCAAGCAGACATTCCAGAATCATATCGCTAGTGCTTTATCTTTGTACAGAAGGCTCAGATGCATCATCTAATTTGCACTTGATTCCTACAACAGGCTGTGAGAGGCAGAAACTTGTTTTACAAATTAGGAAGCTCAGATCCAAAGGGATTCAGTGTCTTATCTGAGAACAGAGTCCAGGGTTTCTGACTCCAAGACCAGTGCCCTTTCTGTTTCCTTTGCTGCATAGACAAAAGTACTCTTAAAATCAAACAACAAGCTGGACATGGTAGTGCATGCCTATAATCTCCTATATTTGAGAAGTTGAGGCAGAAGGATCACAGATTCGAAGCCAGCCTCAGTAATTTAGTGAGGTCCTCAGCAACTAAGCGAGACCCTGTTTCAAATAAAAAATAAATTAAAAGTGTGTGTGTGTGTGTGTGTGTGTGTGTGTGTGTGTGTGTGTGTCAGAGGTAGAATTCCCCTGGGCTCAATCCCCAGTACCACATAAAAAATTAAACAGCAAAGGCTCATCACAGTCAAGTCACAGGTTGATACTGTCATAAGTTCTAGAAAAGGACTGGGTAAAATCAAGCAAAAGTTTAGATGTGGACTTGGGGTGGGGGGCGAGTCTCCCCCCCATGTTTGCAATGCAGCAGGGTTAGGTGTGACCTGCCGAATGACAGTTTCTGCCCAGATGACCTAAGAGGTCCCTGCGGGAGGCGGTCTGTGCTCTCTCGGGGCTGGGGTGGGTGGGAGGGTGAGAAGGGATGAGATGGGGAGTCCCGCGACCTCTCCCAACCAGCCGCGTGGAGGGAACTTCTTCCCTAGAGCCTGGTTGCTCTCATTAAATGCCCACTTCATTAAAAAATCATTAAAATGTGGATAAAAGCAGAAACCAACATTCCAAACTGAGCAACAGTTCCAGAAACACAGGAGCAGATGCAACCAGAACTCAGCCGTCTGTGAGAACATGGACGCGGAGCACTGATTTCTCCATTCTACCCGTGCCATTGTTTCCAACCTCCATCTGCGTGTCCACGCGGTCATTCTTCCATCCAGAAAGTGTTTATTAAGCTCTGACTCTCCAGTCCGCCCTCATGAGAGCTACGTGCAGCGCATCCAGCCGTCACAGCCACGGCCAAGAACCGTGGCCCTGGTGCCTCTCCCTGGGACAAGCCTGGCTAAAAGCAGCAGCGCGGCCTTCTTGGTTTTCCTTTCTCCCTTTAACGTGGGCCCGTGTCCTCAGACATGGCGAAGATGGTGATTTCTCAACACGTGGCTATTATTTTGTTTCCATATTCAGCCCACCTGGATACCATGAGTTTAATTTCAAGGTGGTATTGGCCCGTTTGTTCTCTGCTTCTCAGAAACAGGTCCTCCTAGAGCTGCTTCTTGGGTTGTTCCCTGCTATCACAGCTGGATACGCCCATGTCCCCTCATCAGAAGAGCCCAGCAAGTAGCCTCCCTGCTGGTCACTGCCCGCCTCGGTCATGAGGTTGGGGGCATGGGAAGAGCTGGCTGTTCCCCAGTGGCAGTGGGAGCGGGAGGGAGGAAGGGTAAGAGGGAGGCCAAACAGAGGGTGCAGCACTGGAGGCAGGACTCCCGAGGCAGGACTCTCCGAGGCAGGACTCCCGGCTCCTTCCTGCTCTTGTCCTCGCTCTTCCAGTAACTAACTTGCTCTCAGATGACAGACAAGCTGACACCTTTCTCTTCCTTCATTTCTTTACTGGATCTAGGGACGGGCATCGGCCCTTGATTATAGGGCCAGAGAGAGGACACCAGAGACAATATAAATATCCTACTTTCAAAGGTTCCAGTCCTATCTAAAAAGTAGTTACTATGACAGATGGACAAAAACAGAGCCCTGGTGATTCAGATGGCAGACTCCTACCACTGGCTTCATGCTTTCACTCGACCATCAAAGAAGATGAATCACCTCCTGCTCTGGGGCTGGAGGCTCACGCCCAGGGAGATCTAGAGAGGGTTGAGAATAAAGAGCTCACACAACTCACAAGGCAAGTACTTAGGTGTTGGTGCCTATGGTTGGAAAAACACAGCATGGTCTCAAAATCTTTGGCATTAGTGTTTGAAGAGGCACTGATATGGCAATTTTTGTGTAGGAAGTCTTTTTATGCTTTTTGTGTGTGTGTGGGAGGGTACTGGGGATTGAACCCAGGGGCATTCTACCACCGATCGACACACCCACCTCTACTATTTTTTAATTTTAAACAGGGTCTTCTTAAGTTGTAGAGGGCCTAGCTAAGTTTCTGAGGCTGGTCCTTTCTTGGAGAGCCCTGTGAGGTGTTGGAAGGAGACTGATCTGGGGAAGGAGTGTGAGCCCCAGGGGCCTGTGGGTAATGACAGAGCTCATGCAGTGCCTTCTGGAGGCTGGGCTCGGCACTGCAGGATCCCTTCTGCTTGGTGCCCTGTCCCCTCTGGACCCACTGCAGGTTCTGAAGTGGGGAGCCTTTGGCAGTGTGAGTGAGGAGAAGGCCACATTTCTGGAGCCAGGCCCAACAGCAGAGGATAAACTCGAGCAGGGTTCTGCTCAAGTGTCAACCCCTCCAACAGCTGTCCTTTCCCTGGCAGGACCTCTTGGGCTGATGAGACCAGACCTCACAGCTCTCTATTCATTCAGTCTAGAGTGTGCAGGCCTCCAGTGGTGGAGACGTTCCCGTGGCATAGACACACAGGAATGACACAGATGCCTCTGTAACATATTTCAGAGACATAGGACAGAGAGTGACTGACAGGAGGGGTGGTTAGATGGGTGGAGGCCAGGGTTAGAGAACGCTTCTCTGACATTGGAACAGAGGCTCCAAGGAAGGGAAAGAGCCACTTTGGATAATGTCCCCAAGATATGTCCACGTTGTAGCATATGTCAGAATTTCCTTCCTTTTTAAGGCTGAACCATATTTCACTGTCTGTATATATAGCATCTGTTTACTCATCTGTCCATGAACACTTGGATAGCTTCCAGCTTGGCCTGTTGTGACTGATGCTTTGCCTACTGGGCAAAGGCCCCATGGGCAGGCTGCGGTGGAGTGCATGAAGAGCGAGTGGCAGAACCAGGTCAGGAGGGAGCGGGGCCCAGTCCACACACGGCCTCGTTGGCTGTGGTGAAGATTCTGAATTTCACTGATGGTGATGGGATGTTGCTGGATGCGTTGAAGCCAGGTGATGATATGACATGCCACTAGATCTTTAATGTGGTATTCATGAAGCACAATCCATTAACATATATATGCGCTCACTTTCTCTCTCTCTCCCTATCTCTTTTTCTTCCTATATTGGGGATTAAACCCAGGGGTTCTCTACCATTGAGCTACATTCCCAGCCCTTGTTATATTTTATTTTGAGACAGGGTTTCTCTAAGTTGCCCAAGCTGGCCTTGAACTTGTGGTCCTCCTGCCTCAGCATCCTAAGTAGCTGGGGTTACATAGGCATGTGCTATCACACCCAGCTACAAATTTGTTCTTTAAAATATTTTTGGCATTATATTTTGGTATTTCAATATAACTGGTTTCCTTGATAATCCCTTTATTTTAATTTATTTTTTTGTGCACTTAAAAACATTATTTTGTGGCGCATGCCTGTAATCCCAGTACTTGGGAGGCTGAGACAGGAAGATCACAGGTTCAAGGTCAGCCTTAGCAACTTAGTGAGGCCCTCTGCAATTTAGTGAGATCCTATTTCAAAATAAAAAAATAGGGCTGGGGGTATAGCTCAGAGGTAGAATGCCCCTGGGTTCAATCCCCAGTATCCCCCCCACAAAACAACAACAAAACATTATTCTGTAAAGGGGCTCATAGGTGCCAGGAATTATAAGGAAATAGTGTATGTGGAGAAGAGAGGTCAGGTTCCGGCTGCATTTTGCAGGACTAGCTGATGGATTAAGTGTAGAGCAGGAGGGGAGAGGAGTGAGGGCCCCTGGGTCTCTGGCCTGCGCAGGTGGATGAAAAGTGATGGTGCTGCAGAGAAGAGGCAGGTGAGGGAGGAGAGGTTGGCGGGGCAGGAGATGGAAAATTCCATCTTGTGCATGTTGATCATTGTAAAATGGGAATGATCATTGTGCCAGGAAGAAATCATTTCTATAAAGTGCTTGGCACATAGTAGGTACCCAGTGGTAGTTGAAATTAGAAACTTGTCCCGGGTCACAGAAAGTGGCAGCATTGAGAATTGAGGCCAGGTCTCAAGAAGAGTGTTCAATAGATAGTTGTACAAGATGAATCTAGAGCTCAGGAGAAGGACAGAGGTTGGATGTTTGCATTTGGGAGGCATCCATATATAGGATATATAGATATATACACCCATCTATATCCATCTATAGAATACACACACACACACACACACACACACACACACACACAATTTGTGTGTATGATACTGGGGTGTGTTCTACCTCTGAGCTACACCCCTAGCCCTATTTATTTTTTATTTTGAAGCAGGGTCTTGCTAAGTTGCTGAGGCTGGCCGTGAACCTCAGATTCTCCTGTCTCAGCCTCTCAAGTTCTGGGATTACAGGCATGTGCCACCATGCCCAGCTTATAGGCTATATTTAAAGTCATGACACTGGATAATGGTAAATATTACTGCAGCCATTTTCTAGATAGCTGAGGCTCAGAACAATGAGCACATTACCTCCTATGGGCTGAGTCAATTCTTTAAGTTTGGTCTTTGGCTCCTAGTGCTTTACCAGGCTGAAAATCACCTAGGATGGTAGGTGAATCCCTCAATAAAAGGACCACTGCAAAGAGGAATTCAAGAAGCTCTCCTGTATTAAGTCTGGCCAGGAAAGAAGAAATAGATGCACAATGTTTCCTTTGTGTTGACAAGTGGAACAACTTTCTCCCAATTCAGACTGTGGCCAGCTCACGTTCAATGCGGAAACCAAACGGCTCCAGCCACACCACAGTCCAGGCAGGGATTACTTCAGCAAGGTGGTAATTTACCTGCACAGCCAGCGATGTTCTCATATAGGATCGCTCCTATTGATGCGAAACCTCAAACACTGTTTACCAGAAACACAAGGGTGGTTAGTAATTTTGTCTCAGACATGGACGGCAGGAGCAGTTATGACCAACATGACTGACTGGGCCTCAGTTTCCTTATCTGTTAACCAAACAGTTTTAATGAGGTGAGTGAACATCCCTGAGGCTCTAAAATGAGGTTTCACTTTTCCCTAAACTTGTGTCATCTTGTGAGGACACCTAGCAATTCCAGAGAAGGTTGTCGGCCAAGGAGCAGAGTTCCCGGCAGAGGTATTGGGCTTTCCCTTCCTAGCTCATGACTGCTCCACAGCAAATCTTTCTATATTTTGGAGCCTCATCCTTTTTTTTTTATACTGGGGATTGAACCCAGATTCTACCTCTGAGCTACACCCCAGCCCTATTTTCTTTTTTATTTTGAAACAAGGTCTTGCTAAGTTGCTGAGGCTGGCCACAAACCTACGATCCTCCTGTCTCAGCCTCCCAAGTACTGGGATTACAAGCATGCACCACTGCACCGGGCTGGGGACCTCCATCCTTTTAAAACCCCCGAATAAGAGGGGAAACTTTCAGAAGTGATTGGAGAGACGAATTTTACAAGTATAGAACACTCAGAACATAATACAAAAAGCCCAGAGGAATCCTTTACTTGAATCACCACGCAAGTATTTCTCAAGTATTTTGCATCCCACAGACCACGGGCTTCCATATGGAGATCAAGTGTGATGTGGTGGAAAGAACGTGGGCTGTGGCGGCGGGGACCTGGCCCTGATCTCGGTGCTGCCCTTGCTAGCTGTGCGACCCAGGTACGTGGCCAGTTACAGCACCACGCCACTCTGTACCTTTATAGATGTTTTATAGGTGCTTTCTAGGTGCTTTATAGAAATGGTTTCTTCTCGGCACAATAATCATCTCCTATTTCACAAAGGAGGAAACCAAGTGCGGGTCCCCAGCTAGTATATAGCAGGTCTAAGATCCAAACACAGGTTACCGAGACCACTTCCAGATCCCTTTTCTGGGGGCTTTTGGCTTTCCCTCATCACTGCTGGCCATGGTAACCCCTAATCCTAACCCCTAACATTTTCTCTAAAGAGAAAATGCATGTGAAGTACCTGGGACATATTAGCTACTCAATTAACACCAGTTTCCTCTCATTTGGGAGCTAAAGCAGATAATATAGGCTGGTAGCTCCACAGAAGACTCTTTCCATTCTTTCTCTCCTTACCTTTCTTTAAATATTCTCACCAGCACCATGGCGCATACCTATAATCCCAGTACTTGGGAGGCTGAGACGGGAGGATTACAGGTTCAAGGCCAGCCTCAGTAACTTAGCAAGACTCTCAGCAACATATCAAGACCCTGTTTCAAAATTTAAAAAAGGGGGGGCTGAGGGGTGTAGCTCAGAGGTAGAATGCCCCTGGGTTCAATCCTAGTACCAAAAAAATTTTTTAATTATTTTTCACCAGCATTAGAGTCATTGAGAGATGACAGCTGGATGGCATCGCCCCAAACCTTTCCTCCCAGAATCTACTTTGGACCCGGAAGCTTCATGAGCTCAGCTTTCTCACCCTCCCCTCTGCAGGGTCAGTTCCCCCCTGGATGTGCAGTCTGTGGGGAGAGTGTTGCTGCTGACGGAGCCTGAGCAGCTCGTATCGCTGAGCACCTGCAATGTGTCCGCCTCACTGCCAGTACACAGTGTGCATTCTCCCGGCATCCTTGGTACAAGCCCATGAGGAAGACACATTCGAGGGGAGGAAACTGAGTCTTAGAGAGGGACAGTTACTTTCTTAAGGTTACACAACTCGATAGTAGCAAAATCAGGATTAGGAATCAGGCAGGTCTGAGCCGGATGTGGTGACGCACCTCTGTAATCCTAGTTCTTGGGATGCTGAGACAGGAGGATCGCAGATTTGTGGCCAGCCTCAGCAACTCAGCAAGACCCTGTTTCAAAATAAAAAAAATAAGCTGGGCGTGGTGGCGCACGCTTGTAATCCCAGTACTTTGGGAGGCGGAGACCAGAGGATCCGGGTTCGCGGACAGCCTCAGCTCTCTCTCCCTGTCTCTGTCTCTTTCTCTCTCTCTCTACTTAGTGAGGCTTCCGCAACCTCGTGAGATCCGGTTTCAAAATAAAGTATAAAAAATAGGGCCGGGGGTGTAGATCAGAGGTAGAATGCTCCTGGGTTCAATCCCCGGTACCACACACACAAAAAATAAAATAAATAAAATAAAATAATAAAATAAAATAATAAAATAAAATAGGGCTGGGGTGTAGCCCAGAGGTAAAGTACCCCTGAATCCAATCACCAATAACACACACACACACACACACACACACACACACACACACACATGAATCAGGTCTGTCTGCTCCTAAAGTTTTTGTGCCCCTCAGAAAATAGAAATATTTTAGCCGGGTGTGGTGGTGCATGCTTGTAATCCCTGTACTTGGGAAGCTGAGACAGGAGGATCGCAGGTTCATGGCCAGCCTCAGCTACTTTGTGAGGCCCTCCGCAACTTAGTGAGACCCTGTTTCAAAATAAAGAATAAAAATAGGGCCGGGGGTGTAGCTCGGAGGTAGAATGCCCCTGGATTCAATCCCCAGTACCACACACACAAAAAAAATCTTTTGGGCAAACCAAAATTTTCCATCCGCTCCCAGCTTCTATACTCACCAGTTTTCTTTATTCTCCTGACAACCAGGAAAACAAATACAAACCCAAAATAGATTTTTTTAAAAATGAAGATTCCTAGGCACTCGAGAGGTCCCAGGGCTTTAAGTAAACAGTCATGGTCAAAGGGAGGGCTCCATGCATTACAAGGCAAAGGCCACGCGGATAGTCACACCCTCTGACTTAGTAATTGTACCCCTGGGATTTCTGCTAAGGCTATATTTAACATAAACAAAAACCTCCACAAGTATATTTATCGTAAAGTTATTTCAATATTTAAAGTTTAGAAGCAACATAAATGTCCCAAATAAAGAAATGGTTGGTGAACTATTATGAGTTAGCATGACAGAGCATTATGTAGCCATGAAAATGATGATTACTTTAGACTATAGAGAAATGGAGAAACATTAATGAATGTGCCACATATGAATAAGTATAAAAATCAGAGTATAAAATACAAGGGCAAGCCGGGCGGGGTGGCGCACACTTGTAATCCTAGTACTTGAGAGGCTGAGACCGCAGGATCCGGGTTTGCGGCCAGCCTCAGCTACTTAGTGAGGCCCTCCACAACTTTGTGAGACCCGGTTTCAAAATAAAGGATAAAAAAATAGGGCTGGGATCCCTGGTACCGCAAAAAAAAAAAAAGAATAAAAACTAGGGCTGGGGGTGTAGCTTGGAGGAGGAATGCCGCTGGGTTCAATCCTTAGTACCGCAAAATAAAATAAAATAAAATAAAATAAAATAAAATAAAAATAAAAATAAAAATAAAACACAAGGGCAATATAATTACATCTAAGCAAAGAATGTAATATGTGGGTAATGTCCAGAAAGGAATTAATGAAAATGGAAATAGTAGTGTTAGGTTGATGAAATTACAGACATTTTAATTTTTTTGTAAAGCAGTACCTATGGTGAGGTGGTACATGTCTGTAATCCCGGTACTTGGGAGGCTGAGGCAGGAGGATTGCAGGGTTAAAGCCAGGTTCAGCAACTAGCAAGGGCCTCAGCAACTTAGTGAGACCCTGTTTTAAAATAAAAAATTAAATGGGGCTGGGGGTATAGCTCAGAGGTAGAAAACCCCTGGGTTCAATCACCAGTCCCCCCCACCAAATAAATAAATAAGATGAAAAATAGAAGTAATATCTGTAAAGAGAAAAGTACATAGCTGGGTATTTTGTGGCACAGGCCTATAATCCTAGTACTTGGGAGGCTGAGACAGGAGGATTGCAGGTTTGAAGCCAGCCTCAGCTACTTAGCAAGACATTGTTTCAAAATAAAAAATAAAATAGGGCTGGGGAGTGTGACTTGAAAGTGGAATACCTCTGGGTTTAATTCTCAGTATCCCTCCCCTCAAAATAAAAAAAAAAGAAAGAGAAAAAAAAGTACCTGCTTGAGTTCAAAAATTCAAACAACAAAGATGTGAAGTTGAAAGTATTTCAACTCTATTTTTATAACTACTATTATGCTCTCTCTTTCTCTCTCTTTTTTTTCAATACTAGGGATTGAACCCAGGGACATTCTACCACTGAGCTACATTCCTAGCCCTTTATATTTTTATTTTTATTTTATTTATTTATTTATTTATTTATTTATTTATTTGTTTACTATGGTCCTGGGGATTACCCAGGGGCATTCTACCTCTGAGCTACACCACCAGCCAGCCTTATTTTATTATTTTTTTTTCATTTTAAAATAGGGTCTCACTAAGTTGCTGAGGGCCTACATTGCTGAGGCTGGCCTCAAACTTGTGATCATCCTATCTCAGTCTCCCAAGTATTGGGATCATAGGCATGCGCCACCATGCCTGGTTCCTCTTTGTCTTGCTACGTTGCCCAGGTTGGTCTGGAGTTTACAATCTTCCTGCCTCAGCCGCCTGAGTCATTGGAATTATGGGTGTGCACCACTGCACCCGGCCTCTATTTTTTTTAATGTTATATTTTCTTGTACCCTTTAATGGATGAGTTTTTACATTTAAAAAGATCTTGCCAGGCATGGTGGCAGATACCTATAATCTCAGTACTGGGGAGGCTGAGACAGGAGGATTGCAGGTTTGAGGCCAGCCTCAGCAACTTAGCGAGACTTTGTTTCAAAACAAAACTGCCCCTGGGTTCAATCCCCAGTACAATGAAAACAAGCAAAACCAACAAATATCCTTAATGCTATTTTTAGTTAAGAAAAAAGCAAAACAAGCAATTTCCTCCATAATTCTCAGTGCCCATTTCTTTCAGATCATTTGGGTTAATTTAATAACATTTTGCTCTTTCATTAATCATTTTTTACTTTGAAAAATTTCAGGCATATAAGCAATTTAGGATATATAATATAATGGCTATTTGTGTACATTCTACCCTGCATAAGAAATATAACATTAAAAACATAGTCAAGGCCTCCCATATACACCCCTAATCCCATCTCATCCCTCCCTCTTTGTTAGTGGTTATGACTCTCCTGAATTTGCTGTTCATAATATTTTTCTACTTTTATTCTCTCTCAAAAATATTTATTCTTGTTTTGCATGTTTTAAACTTTTAAAATAATTTTTACTATCGTATGCATCCTTCGACAACTTGCTTGTTTCACTTGATACTGTTTGGGTGCTACCGATCCATACAGATGCCAATAGCGCATCCATTTCCACTGCTGTTCACATTCCTTCCTGTGAATCTAGCACTCCCTGTTGATGTCTCGCCCACGTATATCCTCTTAGCATGCACACTTTCCTTTACACAGGCCTGGCTCCCCGTCCAGCACCCACACATAATCCTCTGAAGATGCTCTCTGACAGCAGGAGATGCTCTGTTGCCACATGGGGCAGGCCCAAAAGGCTGGGATGTAACAGCCCCAGGACAGCCCTCACCCGTGACTGATGGGAGCTCCCTTGCTGGGGGTGGGGGGCGGGCACAACTCTGAGGCATTGCTCTCCACTGCCCCCTAGAGTTTCCAGGTGGGATTACGCTCCAGTTAGTTGCTCACCGTGCAACTTGTCTTAATCAGCTCTAGTGCAGTCTCTAGAAGAAGATGCTGAACTGGAGTTTGAACAAGGTGTTTATTAGGAATCAATGCCTGCAAAAGGAAGGGGGAGCAGAATGGAGCAGAAGGAAAAGCAGAACAGCATTGCAGGCCTGTGGGAGCCTTGGCTGACCTACAGAGGGCTGGGGAGTGAGTGGTGCCCATCAGGGAGTCTCATGGTGGGCCAAAATGACCGGGGCTTTGTGCCCACTTACTTAACCCCTGGGTGTGGGCTGTCCTACAAAAGGCATGACCTTACGCAAGGTAAGGCAGACCCTGAAGGAGCTGGCAGCTGGAGGCTGTCTGCTGACCCCTGAGGCTGAGCAGCAGGGCCTTCTGTGAGGGGAAATCTGGGCAGCATGCCATGCCCACCAGAAGAACACTCCTTCTGTTGGCTTCTTCTTATTCTTTTTTTTATGGTTCTGAGGATTGAACCCAGGGGCATTCTACCTCCAAACTACACCCCCAGCCCTACTTTATTTTTATTTTGAAACAGGGTCTTGTTAGGTTGCTGAGAGTCTCACTACTTGCTAAGGCTGTCCTCCAACCTGCGATCCTCCTGTCTCAGCCCCCCAAGTACTAGGATTACAGGCATGTGCCACCACACCCGCTGGCTTCTTCCTTCATCTGTCATACTTTCCTGTCATTTACTTGAGATTATTTCCTACATAATCTACTTGGACTTGTATCTTTGTCTCAGAGTCCGCTTTTGCGGGAAAGCAAACAAAAATATTTCTTAATTTATTTATTCATTCTCCTATCAGTGGACATTGAGATTGTTTCCAATGTTTTGCTACTGAAAACTATGTTGTAATGGGCCTTCTTGCACAGGTCTCCTTGTATCTGTGTGGGGATTTTAAGGTAAATACTTAGAGCAGAGGTCAAAGAGAAGGTGTGTCTTTGACTTCACTAGATGTCATCAAATTGCTTTCCAAAGTGGTTGTCTTAAGTAACTTGAAATGTACGAACCCTCAGAATCATAGCCTAAAAGAATGACTGTTTCTCCTGACTGTTTCTATCACAAGAGATCAACATCACTGGGCATCTGCATTACTTGCTGGACAAAGGCATTCCATGGTACTGGCTCTGCACCATGGGCACGCTTCTGGAATGTTAAGCTATAACAGACTTCTCAGACTGGATTAGTTTGGAACGATGAACAAAACCACTGGGGAAATAAAAAAGAAAGACAAGCTGGATGCGGTGGCTCACACCTATAACTCCAGCTACTCACGAGGCTAAGGCAGGAGGATCTCAAGTTTGAGGCCAGCCTGGGTAACTTAGTGAGACACTGTCTCAAAAATAAAAAGGGTTGGGGATGGAGCTCAGTGGTTAAGTGCTTGCCTAGCATGTGTGAGGCCCTGCATTCAATCTCCAGTACCACAAAAAGAAAGAAAGAAAGAAAGAAAGAAAGAAAGAAAGAAAGAAGAAAGAAAGAAAAGCAAGCAAGCTTTGGTTTTGTCATGACATTGGCTACATAGAGTAAGATGGCCTTGGTGTATTAACTACCACTAGAGAATCACATGGGTTGGATCATTTTGCCACCAACTCCTAGATATCTATCTTCTAAGTCTTGAACCTGTGAATATGTACTTTTTTCTTTCTTTTTTTTTTTTTTTGGTACTGAGGATTGAACCCAGGGGTATTCTACCTCCAAACTACACCCCAGCCCTTTTTATTTTGAAACAGGGTCTCGCTAAGTTGCTGAGGCTGGTCCCAAACCTGCGATCCTTCTGTCTCAGTCTCCCAAGTACTAGGATTACAGGTGTGTGCCACCACATCCAGCACAGATTCCTAGATCTTTAACTTTGTATACTAAGTCCATTATGACCTGTCCCCTCTCCAGCTTCTTTCCAGCTTCACTGCTCCCTCTCCCCCATACTGTGTGCCCTAAACATGACAATTCCTTTCCCTTGCTTTGGGCCCCATCATTTCTTGCCTGCATTACTGTAACCATCTTCGCACTGGCCTCACTACCCTTCAACCATCTCCTATAGTCCTCCCACAGGGATCTTTTAATTTTTAATATTTCTTTTTTATTATTGTACTAATAACACATAGCACAATCTACATGGTCTCCTCCTCCTCCTCCTCTTCCTCCTCCTCCTCCTCCTCCTCCTCCTCCTCCTCCTTTTTGTGGTGCTGGGGATTGAATCCAGGGGCATTCTACCTCTGAGCTGCACCCTCAGCCCTATTTTATTTTTTATTTTGAAACAGGGTCTTACTAAGTTGCTGAGGGCCTTGCTAAGTGGTGCAGGGCCTTGCTAAGTTGCTGAGGCTGGACCTGAATCTGAAATCCTCTTGTCTCAACCTCCCAAGTACTTGGATTACAGGCATGTGTCAGCATATCCAGCTTACTTTTTAAAAATATAAATAATGGCCGGGCATGGTGGTGCACACTTGTAATCCAAGTACTTGGGAGGCTGAGACAGGAGGATTGTAGGTTTGAGGACAGCCTCAGCAAGTAGTGAGACCCTCATCAACCTAGCAACACCCTAGCAACCTTTTTACTCTAGAAATAGAGTAAAAAGTAACCCCCCTCCTTCTTCTCCAATACTACTCATTTTCCCAGAAGTGGCTTTTGTTATAGTTTGGAGTGTACTGTAACTGTGTGTCACCCTCACCACAGTGAGTTACTTGAGGACAGTGACGAGGCCTTTCATTCCTGTGCCCCAGGCCTTGTACCATGCCAGACATGCAGCAGGCATGGCATAAATATTTCCCAAATGAATGTACAGGTTATATATGACTATTCATACTGGAAACTGATATCAGCCACTCCCTTATCTCTTGTTGGAGAATTGTGTATTCTAGAAACTCCTGGGTCACCTACTACTCAATAAGATATAATCTTTTGGGTGGAAGATTTCATTATTGGCCAATTTTCACTTGACAGTAGCCACAGCACTAAAGGAACTGTTAAGTGACAAGCAATTCATCCATAGCACATCTATTAAGGATTCTAGGGTGTTTCCTTCTGTATACCTTGCATTTCTTCCACTTGCCTCCTGGGTATGTTGAAGATGAAGTGACAAAGCATGGAGGAGCCCTGAGTGAGGTATCTGCTCTTTATGATAAACACTGGTTCCTCCCTCACCACGCTCTTGCATCATGAGCCTCAAGAAAGCAGTCCAGCCAGGCAGAGTGGCACATGCCTGTAAACCTAGTACTTGGGAGGCTGAGACAGGAGGATCACAGGTTTGAGGCTAATTTCAGCAACTTAGTGAGACCCTGTTTCAACATTTAAAAAAAGGGCTGGGAGTGTAGTTCAGTGGTGAAATATCCTTTGGTTCAATCACCAGTACCAAAAATAAATGGAAGGAAGGGAGGAAGGAGAGAGAGAGAGAGAGAAAGAGAGAGAGAGAGAGAGAGAGAGAGAGAGAGAAAGAAAGAAGAGAAGAGAAAGAAAGAAAGAAAGAAAAAAAAGAAAGAAGAAAGAAAGAAAGAGAAAGAAAGAAAAAAAGAAGAGAGAAAGAGAGAAAAGAAAGTGGTCTAGTAGAAGTTGACTGGGAGTTCCTGAGGATTTCGGGGGAGACTGATCAAGACATGTCATGTTTCTTATTGCTCAACACATTCTTCTGTGTTTGCCAAGAGCTAGTCCTGCTAAATTACTAACGAGGTGATATTTCAAGGCTTGCCTTGACTATCATTAGCCAGATTTATTGCAGAAATTTCAAGGTTCCCTACAATGTTTTCTGGGTTCTGCTTAGTCGTCTCTGATTCTGCCTATTAATACACAAGGTTGGTTTTCCAAAGCCAGTGGTTGGTTCAAGGCCCCATAGCTGAGCTCAAAATTTAGAGTATGGAGATACTGGGGAGATGGCCTCATGTTGAAAAGATCTGGTGCTAGATAGGCTTCATCATAGTCAAACCCTCAGAACCCTTGTTCTAAATCAGAGTTCCCAGCCGGGCGTGGTGGCACATGCTTGTCATCCAGTACTTGGGAGCCTGAGACCGGAGGATCCGGGTTCGCGGCCAGCCTCAGCTACTTAGTGAGGCCCTCTGCAACTTAGTGAGACCCTGTTTCAAAATAAAGAATAAAAAATAAAAAAGGGCTGGGGGTGTTTCTCAAAGGTAGAATGCCCCTGGGTTCAATCCCCAGTACCAAAAAAAAAAAAAAGTAAATCAGAGTTCCCAAACTTTAATGTGCATAAAGCTTCTGGGGATCTCATTAAATTGCAGGTTCTGATCCAGTAGGTCTAGGTTGGAACCTGAAATTCTATATTTTCTAAGCTTTCAGATACCAATGCCAGTGATCCATGGACTATACATTGAGTAGCAGGCTCTAGAGCATGAGTCTGGTTATGGGGCTATCAGAATATCAAGGTAAAGGATCCATGATTATCTTTGATCACTGCTAATAGGATAGGGTGAAAGAGGTCGCACAACAGAGGGGAATGGCACATAGGATAAACCACTAGGATACCATAGTGTTTAGGATATTATGCTACCAGGTTCTAGGGAT
The DNA here is from genome assembly GCA_004027185.1 of Glis glis. NCBI lineage: Eukaryota > Metazoa > Chordata > Mammalia > Rodentia > Gliridae > Glis > Glis glis. Next base: position 20,658 of record PVJS01029161.1, read on the forward strand.
TCAGCACTGATGAACTTCTGGCTTAGCATCAATTCCAGGTTACTTCTCACTTTTGTCATGGGGAAAGATATAAACCAATGTTGTCTCATAGGAGTAAAGTTCTGTCTTATAAATGTCAAGTGGAGCTGGGCATGGTGGTGGTGCATGCCTGTAATCCCAGTACTTGGTAGACTGAGATAGGAGGATCACAGGTTCGAGGACAGCCTTAGCAACTTAGTGATACCCTGTTTCCAAATTAAAAAATAAAATAGAGCTGGGGGTGTATCGTGGAGGTAGAACACCCCTGGGTTCAATCCCCGGTACCACTAAATAAATAAATAAATAAATAAATAAATAAAAAATAAAAAGGGCCAGGGGGTGTAGCTCAATGGTAGAGTGCTTGCCTAGCATAAGCAAAGCTTTGGGTTCAATCCCTAGTACTACACACACACACACACACACACACACACACACACACACGATAGATAAAATAGAAACCATATAGCAAGTTGGTAGATTTAAAGCCAATGGTATCAATAACCACAATAAATGCATATGGACTAAGTATCCAAATTAAGACTGATATTCCCATATTGAGTTTTAAAAAGCAAAGCAATACTAAATTATATGTTGTCTACACAAACCCATTTAAAATACAAAAACACAAATAGGTTAAAAATGAAAGGATGGTGGTGGTTCCAAAATGGCGACTAAGGGAGACACCACATTACAATCTCTCTGAGACTTGAATTTCAATCGCTTTAAAAGCAACTTCTCGACAGGAGAAGAAAAGCAACAAAAACTTGAACTAAACAACAAAAAGTTTGAAATGCGACGGAATCAAACCCAGAAGACAAAACAGAGGAAAGTAAAAAGCTCCAAGTGCCTTACCTAAGGGACGGCAGCGGCGCCATCTTGGCCAGACCGCGCCTGCCGCTCCCGGCATCGTGGCTTCCACACGCCGCCGGCAGAGAAGCCAGAGCCCTGCTGTGAGTTCAGCAACGACAGACCAGCAGAGACGAAAGCGAGCAGCGGCTCCTCCACACTCAAGACACCAAACGGCGGCGGCGACAGCGACTGCGGCGGCGCCATCTTGGCAGGACTTTACCGGCAGCTACTAGCATTGTGGCTTCTACACAAGACCAGCAGAGACGCCAGTGACCTGCTGTGAGTCCAGCAGCTGCAGAATAGCAGAGTGAAGGCGACCAGCGACTCGCTCCACGCGACACAGACCCGAACTGCTGCATCGACGGAAGCGGCAGCGGCGCCATCTTGGTCAGACAGCGCCAACGGCTTCTGGCATTGCGGCTTCTGTAGGCCAACAAGGAAGCCAGGGAGCTCCTCTAAAACCAGCACTGCAGAGCGTCAGCGACAAAAGCGAGCAGCAGTTCGATCCACGCTCTGTAGAGTCCCCAGTGCCCGGAGGCCTGACCAGAACCTGCGGCAGTGGCTGAGCCCACCCACCCCCCCAAGAGATTAAGAGCAGTGCTCAACGAGACCGTAAGTCAAGGAGCTTCCCCAGGGAGAGACCACCCAGCGTGGACACAGGGACTCGCGGGGTCTGAGACTGTGCAGATTGCCCTGGTGGAGGTGGGAGTGGGGTCTGCTGTGGGATGCAGCAGACGCGTGGATAAGCAGACAGTCCCTGGCGACATTTGGGTGGGACAGACTTGCAGCCCGCGGGGCACAGCGCCCTTATAGAGTCCCCAGGGATTGCCACAGCTGTGGTACCTGCAGAAAAATTGGACCAAACCAGCCCTCTTTGTGGAAAATGTGTAGTTCCGTGTTTGCACAGAATCAGGTCAAAGCGACATCTGCCACTTCTGTAGGCAAAGAGAGACACAAGCCTGGGGCCCCCTGCTGGTGACACCTGCCACAGGTGTAGACAGAGAGAGACATAGGGACAGCCCAAGTGGAGAACGCAGTGACCCATGCTTGCAGTGAGAGGGGCAATAGTGGCACTGGTTGCCTGCACAGATAGTGAGAGGCACCAGGCAAGGGTCCCAATCACTGAAAGAGAGCAAGAATTGGGCCTGCAAATGGACATTATACCAAGCAAGTGAGAATAACCATTCAGTAAAGGATATTCACCTTTAAGGCTCACCTAGTAGCAACTATCTACCTCCAGAATAAGAAACTATAAATGGAGACAGATTAGACTTAGGAAACCTACAAAGTGAGAAAGAGAGAGAGAGCTACCAAAAGCAACAAAGGTATAAACATAAGAAATCTGAAATCATGAAAAGGAAGAATAGCAAAGAAATAATGAGCTCCCACAACCTCACAACAACAGAACCCACCAACACAGAAGTGCAAAGATTGCCAGAAGGACAATTCAGAACTTTAATAGTAGAAATGATACATGATTTCCAAAAAGAATTCAGAGAGAGCCAGAAAGAAATGAGGATCAAATAAACAATGAGTCTGACACACCTCTCACACCATTAGATTGATTTTCAAGACAAAAGGTCAGCAAAGATGCCTCAGATCTAAGGAACACCATAAGCCAAATGGACCTAGTAGACACATACAGAGTTTTCCACCCAAATACAGCTGAATTCACATCTTTTTCAGCTGCTCATGGAACCTTCTCTAAAATAGACCATATCCTAGGCCACAAAGTGAGTATTAGCAAGTTCAAAAAATGTGACATAATCCCCTACATCTTTTCAGACCATAATGGAATGAAACTAGAAATCAACTATAAGAAGACCCTGAGAAACCTCATAAACACTTGGAGACTGAACACCACACTGCTGAATGAGGAATGGGTCAGAGAAGAAATAAGGGGAGAAATTAAGAAATTCCTAGAAACAAACAAAAACAGAGACACAACATATCAAAATCTCTGGGACACCCTGAAGGCAGTATTAAGAGGAAAATTCATAACACTGAGTGCCCACATAAGAAGAACAGAAAATCACCAAATAAATAACTTAATGACACACCTCAAAGCCCTTAAAAAACAGGAACAGTCTATCTCCAGTAGAAGACAGGAAATTATTAAAATCAGAGCAGAAATCAATGAAATAGAGAATAAAAAAACAATACAAAATATCAACAAAACCAAAAGCTGGTTCCTTGAAAAATAAACAAGATAGATAAACCACTAGCCAACCTAACCAAAAGAAAGAGAGAATCAACCCAAATTACTAAAATAAGAGATGAAAAAGGTGATATTACCACTGACAGCACGGAAATCCAGAGGATTATCAGAAACTACTTTGAAAAAGTATACTCCAACAAAATGGAAAACCTAGGAGAAATTGACAAATTTCTAGATATGTACAACCTTCCTAAGTTGAATCAAGTAGCTATAGAAAATTTAAATCGACCAATAGCAATCAAAGAAATTGAAGCAGTAATAAAGAGCTTACCATCAATGAAAAGCCCAGGTCCAGATGGTTTCCCAGGTGAATTTTATAAAACCTTTATAGAAGAACTAATCTTAGTACTCCTCAATCTATTCCGTGAAATAAAAAGAAATGGGACTCTCTCAAACACATTCTATGAAGCCAACATCATGTTAATACCCAAACCAAATAAAGACAGCTCAAGAAAACTACAGACCTATATCGTTGACGAACTTAGAGACAAAACTTCTAAACAAACTACTAGCAATGCGCATTTAAAACCACATCACGAAAATCATACATCATGACCAAGTCGGGTTCATCCCAGGGATGCAAGGCTGGTTCAACATACAAAAAACAATCCATGTAATCCACCACATAAACAGAACTAAAGACAAAAATCACATGATCATTTTAATAGATGCTGAAAAAGCATTTGACAAAATCCAACACCCATTCATGATAAGAACACTGCAGAGAATCGGAATAGAAGGAACATACCTCAACATCATAAAGGCAATATACAATAGGCCCACAGCCAACATCATACTGAATGGGGAAAAACTTCGAGAGTTCCCCTTAAAAACATGAACAAGACAAGGATGTCTGCTGTCACCACTCCTTTTCAATATAGTACTTGAGACTCTAGCCAGAGCAATAAGGCTAGAGAAGGAAATAAAAGGAGTACAAATAGGAAAAGAGGAACTGAAACTATCTCTATTTGCAGATGACATGATATTATACTTAGAAGATCCAACAAACTCAACTAAAGGCTCATAGAACTGGTCAACAAATTCAGCAGTGTCTGGATACAAAATCAATCTTAAAAAAATCAGAAGCTAGCCGGGCGTAGTGGTGCACGCTTGTAATCCCAGTACTTGGGAGGCGGAGACCAGAGGATCTGGGTTCATGGCCAGTCTCAGCTACTTAGTGAGGCCCTCCGCAACTTCGTGAGACCTGGTTTCAAAATAAAATATAAAAAATAGGGC
>PVJS01029162.1:0-24983 GCA_004027185.1 Glis glis
CTCCTCCTCTACCTCCTCTTCCTCCTCCTCCTCCTTCTCCCTGTCCTCCTCCTCCTTCTCCCCGTCCTCCTCCTCCTTCTTCCCTTCCTCTTCCTCCTCTTCCTCCTCCTCCTCCTCCTCCTTCTCCCTGTCCTCCTCCTCCTTCTCCCCGTCCTCTTCCTCTTTCTCCTCCTCCTCCTGGTGCGAGGAACTCAGAAAAGATATCCTGGGCACAGAAAAGGCCATAACGAGCTGGGTGTGGTGGCACACGCCTGTACTCCCAGTACTTGGGAGGCTGAGATAGGAGGATCGCAGGTTGGAGGCCAGCCTCAGCAACTTAGTAAGACTTTCAGCAACTTAGTGAGACCTTGTTTTAAAATAAAAAATACAAAGGCCTGGGGGTGTAGCTCAGAGGCAGAATGCCCCTGGGTTCAATCCCAATACCAGGAGGAGGAGGAGGAGGAAGAGGAGGAGGAGGAGGAGGAGCTGTACCCAAAGCTGATCCAGTGTATCTTTACCCTCCCAGTGGGCCGCAGTGGGGGACAGGGCGAGCAGGCGCCTCGAGCTTCCATCTGTACTAGTGACTGCAACGAGGAGATGGAATGAACAGTCTGCAGACTTCCAGCTGCTCTAATTCTGTGTGAATAATTCTGGTGATGACCCTTTACTGAGCAAGGGTGGCATCCAGATAAGCAGATTGCTAGAACTTTCCTGTCAGCTTGTATTCAAGCATATCTGACTGCCATCTGATGTGGCGTAACACACCACAGGGACTGACACGTCCCTGTTGGGCCTGGCAGGCTGTGGGAGGAATGATGAACCAGGAGCCTGTCTAGAGGGAGAGAGCCACCGTGTGACGCGCGGGGCCTTGCACGTCTTCTCTGCTTCCGAGGCCCCCTCCACCTCTGGTTCCCGCCATCACTTCTCAGACCAGAAGCAAGGTCCGATGTACAGAGACCTCAGCCCCCCCGGGGGGCACCATTCAAGATTTTCTTTCTTGATTTGTGTGCAGGGAAGGAAGGTTGTCATGACAAAATGAATGAGCCTTGGTTTATTTTGCACCTAAAAGTAAAAATTCTGACATTATCAAGGCCCCATGTTCCACATATGGCGAAGTTTTATGTTCCCTTCTCCAAGATTTCCTTCTCCCCTCTGGTAAGAGCAATGTCCCTCCATTCCCAGCCCACGTGTCCCGGCTCTGGAGAGGAGCTCACAGCCCAGGTCTGGCCAAGGAGAACCTTTGGCTCTGGCCTGGGCTGGTCGCAGACACTCCTGGGATTTTTGTCACGGTCTTTGGGAAAGAGGAGTTTATTTCTGCTGCAGTTGCTAAACTAGTAGGCTTAATCTAGAATGGCCAGGGGCACTCTGGCAACTTGGAAGAGGCTGAACAAGAATAAAGTCCACACAGAATAAAGATAAGCATTGGAGAGAGAGAGAGAGAGAGAGAGAGAGAGAGAGAGAGAGATCTGACATTCATTCAAGCATCTAGACCCAGTTTTGCTTGAAATTTGTTTTTCAGTCATATTCTCTTTCTCTTCCCATTTTGGGCTGTGTTTCCACCATTCACAGCTGACAGAGTGGGGACCATGTATCTAGCCCACTGGCCTCAAGGGCTCAGCATACAGCATCCACCACAGCCCTTCGCAGGCTCCACTCTGCTCTGGGGCAGGGGGAAATGGGCTGCCTCTCACAGGGGGGCCGCGAGATCTGCATCTGTGCTGGCAGTCTCCTCACAAGGCCCCTCCTCATTTCTTTCTATCTCTCAGCCCTCTCCCTCCCATTTTCTTTTTCTTAATTTTACTTTTTTTTTTTTTAGCACTGAGGATTGATCATAGTGTAATTCTACTTTTGAGCTATACCTTTAGCCCTTATTATTTTATTTTTTGAAACAGGGTCTTTCTTTTTTTTTGAGTTGTGTAGCCCTTTATTAGCAACTAAAATAGAAGGTATCTGTTGTACAACACGGGTAGTAATTATCTATAACTGGAGATTTATTATATTCTAATACAGATCATTTATAAAAGCAATTTCTTTATTAAAAAGCTTCCACCCTTTTTTTGTTTGTGTACAATTTGCAAAACTATTCTGAAAGCGGAATATATGTGCACAAGTCTGCAAAGAGTGCAAATTTAGGATATGGTAAATGCTTTACAAGTTACTTTTGTCAACTTTTTTAATCAAAATATTTTTGATGCCAGCCTTCCTTCCACTGCCCAAAACTATAAAGCATTTTTTAATGAGTTGAAATTACGGAGGACTACACCTACTAGAAAAAAAGAGAAGAAAGTTCTATTAGTTTGAGGTTTCAGAATCCCCCCAAACCAGAACCAAGATCTTGGTAGAGGCTAGGCTGGGACCCAGACAGAGCATGAGCATGTGCAGGTGTCATCCCTGAGGACTCGCAGCTTCAGGGGACCGTCAGTGCTCCCGCTGCGTAACTCACTGAGCTGTCTTGCCAGTTTCTACACTGACTTGACTGGGCATAATTCAAAAAGGAAAAGCTCATATTCATTCCATTCTTCTGGAGTTCTGTGGTAGCATTTAATAACACCCCAATGGGATGTCTTCCACATATAGTATTATGGTATTTCTTCAAGTAATTGCTAAAAGATACAGGATCTAATTGTTCTATAATACTCATACCCATTTTATCTAGCTGTTCAATGGATCTATAAATCTCCCCCTGGGATTCATCATAGTAACTGTAACGGAACCTATGACCCCAGTGGCAGAAATCAGAAGAAACCACAAAGAGATTACTAGGATCCGCTAGATATTTACTGAAGAGTTTTCCGAATTCCTGTTCGTTTGACTCACTCAGAGCTCCAACCAGTACAGGAATAATGGTAAACTCATCCTTATGGCTTTCCATGGCTTTAGCTGTATAAGGCAAATGCATTTCAATACTGTGTTCATCTTCATCTGTCTGTAGAGACATGCGTTCAAACATTCCTGTCTTCCATAGCTCTCCGTAAATCTTTTGGTCAATACGAAGGTCATACAAAGGTGTCCTATATATATCCACACTGGAAAGTGCACATCGAGAGGGGGGCACATGATGAGAAGGCCCAAGGATGAAAATCCTCCGGGTAATAGATGGATCCACTTGTTTGTAAGCATGAGCAGCACAAGACCCACAGTACGTATATCCTGCATGGGGTGCAATAATGGCTCTAGCAGGTCTTTTTGTCGACTGTACTTGTGAAAGCCAACCTTCTAGCTGTGCATTCAGCTGCGGTCCTGAGGCTGTGTACCAGCTCCTGGTGTGACTGGCTTCCCGACAGACCACTCGGTTGGACAAAACAGGGTCTTTCTAAGTGGCTGAGGCTGGCCTGGAAACTGTGATCCTTCTGTCTCATCCTCTGAAGTACTGGGATTGTAGGTATAAGCTACTGTGCCTGGCTAGCATAACCTTTTCAAAGATGCTAAAATTTTTATTTTGCTAGAGAGTAAGCAAGTGTTTAAAAAATGAAAAGGACAAGGAACAGTGGAAGAGGACCCCACTGACCAATTCTGAAACAGTTTGAGCACCCAAATAATAGGGGGCAGAAATGAATTATATGTCACTAAAAATAAGAATCTATGAGTCTATACCAACAATAGATGAATGAATGGATTAATTAACAAAACAACAAACAAGCAAATAAATAAGAAGGGAGGGCTTGTACTGATAGTAGAATGTCAAGCATTATCTAGTAAATGTGAAGGAAATCATTGTTAAAACAATTTTTTTCATGTTGAAAAATCATTATTTTTAAGTCATTGTAGCAACATTTTTGAAAGCAATTATATAGAATCTGTAGATTGCTTTGGGTAGAATGGACATTTTAACAATTTTAATTCTTCTAGTCCATGAACATGGGATGTCTTTTCATTTATTTGTGTCTTCTTTAATTTCTTTCTCCAATATTTGTGGTTTTCAATGTGTAAGCCTTTCATTTCCTTGGTTAAGTTTATTCCTAAGAGTATTATTCTTTTTTATTCTATTATAAATGGAAGTGGGTTTTTTTTCTTTTTCTTTTTGGTGTCCCTGGGTGGGCCCAAATTAATGGGATTGTTTTCCTAATTTCCTTTTTGGATTGTTCATTGTTAGTCTATAGAAATGCAACTGATTTTTATGTGTTGATTTTTGTCTTCAGCAACTTTACTGAATATATTTATTAGTTATACCAGTTGTATGTGTGTGTGTGTGCGTGTGTGTGATTTTTATGAAATTTTTAAAAAGAGTTACATTCTTTGCAAATGTTGATGTTATAAAAATTTTAAAAATTATGGAAGTATTTCAGAATAAAGGAAACTAAATGAACAGAATGACAAAATGCAATACCTGATCTTAGAATGCATCCCCCCTCCTATATTGGACGGGGAATGTTACAAAAGACATTATTGAGCTGGGTGTAGTGGCACAGACCTGTAATCCCAGTACCTGGGAGGCTGAGACAAGAAGGTTGCAGGTTTGAGGCCAGCCTCAGCAATTTAGTGAGAACCTCAGCAACTTAGTGAGGCTCTGTTTCAAAATAAAAAATAAAAAGGGCTGGGGGTATAGCTCGAAGGTAGAATGTCCCTGGGTTCAATCCCCAGTACCACACACACACACACACACACACACACACACACACACACAGAGAACATTATTGAGACAACTAACAAAACTGAAGAACAGATGGTAGATTAGGTAAAAGAATGATGTCAATATTTAATTTACAGAACCTGATAGCTCTTCTGTGTTTAGGCACAGGAATAGCATTATTCTTAGGATATGCATTGGAATATTTAGGGGTGAAGGGCTTTGATATTTGGATGTTCCTTGACTTATGATAAACCCATTGTAAGTTGAAAACACTGTAGGTCAGAAATACAAGCACTATACCTAAACTACCAAACACCCTAGTGCAGCAGCACAGCACAATGCAGAGTACTGGTTGCTCCCCATCGAGATCACGTGGCTGACAGCTCACTGCTGCTGCCAAGAGAGGAGGACCGCAGGCATACTGCTAGCCTGAGAAAAGATCAAAATTCCCAATTGCAAGGATGGTTTCTACTAAGTGCATATGTTGTTTTCACACCATGGAAAGTCAAAAAGTGGTAAGTTGAACGATCATAAGTTGGGGACCATTTATATACACTTAACCTCAAGTGGCTCAGATTAAAAATAAAGAGTGAGGAACAGAAGAATGGCAGAGGGAGAACAACAGAGGAAGATGGACGGAGGGAGAGGGGGACAGTGAAACAAATAATACAATGGGGTAAAGGAGTGTTGGGGTACACTATGCGGTCTTCCTATTCTTATGTCTCCTCTGTGTATTTGCGGTATCTCCAAATCGCTGTTGTTGGGTTGAGAGGCTGGCTCCTGGCACGGGGCTGTCCTCAGTTGCGGGGACCGCGGCCCCACCGGCTGTGCACTTTGCTGGCCACCCCATCAGGCCCTGCTGAAACTGCAAGAGCAACGTGAGACTTCTTTCCACATGGATGGGTAGTTTTGTCAAGTGGAATTTAATCCTTCCAAATAGGGAGGATTATTTTGGATAAGCCATTAAAATGGTTAATTAAAATGTTAGTGTCCAGTTGTCATTACCCTCTGTTCCACCTACATATGATAGAATTTTACTCAGCTATAAAGAACAAAATTGTGTTGTTTGCAGGAAAATGGATGGAAATAGAGAATATTATGCTGAGATCAGCCAGTCTCAGAAAGTCAAGGGTCATATGTTTTCTCTCATATGTGGAAGTTAGAAAGAAAATAGGAAACAAAAGGGACTTCAGATAAGTGAGGAGGGAGACCAGTAAAATAGTGCATGGGGATTGGAGGAGGGAGGTGGGGAGAGGAGGAAAAGAGAATTGATGAAGGAAAGAGTTCAAATAATGCTGTGTCCATGTATGAAGGTGTCACTACCAAGCTCACTAATACGTATGGGAAGAGGGGAGAGAGACCGGAGGGAGACACACCCAGTGCTGTGCGCACGTATGTCTGTATCACTTTGAACCTTGCTATGATGTGTAATTACAATGCAGGCCCAAAGATATACACATTGATTTTTTTTTTTTTTTTGCAGTACTGGGGATTGAACCCAGGAGCATTCTACCTCTGAGCTACACCCCCAGCCCTATTTTTTGTTTTTTATTTTGAAACAGGGTCTTACTAAGTTGCGGAGGGCCTCATTAAGTAGCTGAGGCTGGCCGCGACCCATTGATTTTTAAAAAGCACGATGCAGCAAATGTGCCTAATATGTATATATTGTGAAAAGACAAGTGTATAAACCTGAATATCTTCTAGACAAATACAAAAAATACAAATAAAATATTTTTTAAATCCTGAAAAAGAAAAGAAAAGAAATGTACTTTGCCGGGTGTGGTGGCACACGCTTGTAATCCCAGTACTTTGGGAGGCAGAGACGGGAGGATCCGGGTTCACGGCCAGCCTCAGCTCTCTCTCTCTCTCTCCAGGTCTCTCCTTCTCTCTCTGTCTCTCTCTGTCTCTCTGTCTCTCTCTGTCTCTCTCTCTCTCTAGTGAGGCCCTCTGCAACTTCGTGAGACCCAGTTTCAAAATAAAGTATAAAAATAGGGCCGGGGGTGTAGCACAGAGGTAGAATGCCCCTGGGTTCAATCCCCGGTACCGCAAAAAAAAAAAAAAAAAAAAAGAAATGTACTTTAAAGACACACTCTTAAGTTAAGAGGACAGTAAACATTTGGACTGAATATTTCTGGGGCCGGTAGCATGTGCAAGGTAACGTTGGTAAAGAAGAGTAAGATGGCCACTGTCCTCAAGCAGCTAACCTCTAAAATGAGAAAGCAAGAAAACACACAAGGCTGGGCATGGTGGCGCACACCTGTAATCCCAACACTTGGGAGGCTGAGACAGGAGGATCACAGGTTCAAGTCCAGTCTCAGCAATTTAGCAAGGCCCTCAGCAACTTAGCGAGACCCTGTCTCAAAATTTAAAAACCCAGCCGGGTGTGGTGGCGCACGCTTGTAATCCCAGTACTTGGGAGGCTGGGACCAGAGAATCCAGGTTCGCGGCCAGCCTCAGCTACTTAGTGAGGCCCTCCGCAACGTTGTGAGACCCGGTTTCAAAATAAAGTATAAAAAATAAGGTCAGGGGTATAGTTTGGAAGTAGAACGCCCCGGGTTCAATCCCCTTACCACACAAAAAAAATTTTAAAAACCCAAACAAACCATACACACACACACACACACACACACACACACACACACACACACACACAAAGAGATAGCTAATCATGGAAGGTGTACTTTAACAGTTTCCCCCATGAGAAACATCACCAGGTAATAGGAACTGATTGCCCATCAGTGGAACAGACTGAGGACTCCAGATGTTCACAAAAGGGAACATGAAGGCCATGCAGGCTGATAAAACTTTATTGAAGGAAGAGGTAATGCTGGGCCAGGCATGGTGGCACACTCCTGTAATCTCAGTAATTGGGAGGCTGAGACAGGAGGAACGCAGGTTTGGTGTCAGCCTCAGCAACACAGTGTAATCCTCAGCAACTTAGCGAGACCCTGTTTCAAAATAAAAAATAAAAAAGGGCTGGGGGTGTAGTTTGGAGGTAGAATACCCCTGGGTTCAATCCCCAATACCAAAGGGGGAAAAAACCCAAAAATAAAACCAAAGAAAGAGGTAATGCTAGGACAGGATCATGGGTAGTGCTACAGTTTGGATCTAGAGAGTCCCCCAAAGTCCCCTGCATTGAAAGTTTCATCACCAGCTTGTGGTGTTATAAGAGGTGGTGGGACGCCGTGGAAGGAAGTTAGGTCGTTGGGGGCATGCCCTTGAGGGACATATAAGGACACCACCACTTCCCGTCAACCACTTGGCTTCACAACTGCCATGAAGTGAACAGATCTTCACTGCCGTGCACTCCTGCTACCATGGGTCCAAGGCCCCTGGTCCAGGTGCAGTCAATGGGCCAGTTTTTCAAGAGTTGGAAATCTGGAGAGGACCATTAGAGGTAAGATTCTTCGAGTAAGTTGGTAATGAGTGGCCCAGAGTCCTGGGTTCCAGTAGCTCGGGCTTGGCTGGGAGTGGAGGATAGGAGAAAAGGCTTTGGAGTTGGGGCTGGGATACAAAGAACCCTTCATCTTATTGACTATTACAGTCCTTTGTTTGGGTTTGATGATGGGGATTGACCCGAGGGCCTTGCAATTGCTAAGCACAGGCTCTACCGTGGACACACTAAGCAGGTACTGCACCCACCCTACAGTCCATTATTGAGCACCCTTTATGATTTGGGTACTTCATATGTTTAATCCTTACAAAAACCCTGGGAGGCAGATAGGATCACCTCCACGCTGGCACGAAGAACTACAGATCCCAGGAAGGGAAGCCCTTGCAGAGCCAGGGGTCAAACTGAGACATGTTAGATGTCAGGGTGGAGCTCTCTGAGGGACACCATTTCCCCTCCTTGTTGTCATAGCTGGAACACAGAGCCACATGCCTGGACCAGTGGCCATGGATAAAGATGTGGGGAAAACATGAAGGAAAAATTGACAAGACTGAGTGAACGAATGAGTTTGGGAAGTGACTGGAAAAAAAGTAGATTTCATTTTGGTCTTCAAGCAAGATTTTATTGTTACTACCATGCTAGCTTTTTGGAGAGAAAAAGCAGTCACAATGGCATCCCTATACACTCAATGACATTACAGCCAAAGATGAGATGTTATAAATGTACACAAATATGTATAATGTGGAAAAGAATTGGATAAATGTCACAACGTATGGTGCCAGAAAAGATTAGGGGAGAGAAAATCTAAGAGGTAATATCAAACCTTCACTGAAGAGGAAATATTGGATCTGGACTTTAAGAAATAGATACAGCTTTGAAAGGCAGAGGAGGGAAGCAAGAGGAGTAGACAAGGGTCTTTCAACCTTGGCATGACTGACGTTTTGACTGGGTAATTGTTAGTCGCGGGAGTCAGTCCTGTCCACTGTAGAATGTTTAGCCATGTCACATTCTACCCATTAGATGGTGCTCCCAGTTGCAACAATCAAGCTGGCTGCAGACATCTCCAAATTTCCCCCAGAGGACAACCTTGGTTGAGAAGCACTATTCTGGTCTGAGAGGATAAGGTGAGAAAGGGAGTGTTTGGGGAATCAAGAGGCATCGGTATCTGCCTGTTTGAAATGTGTCTCTTGGCACATTGGCATCTTGTGAGATAGTTCCTTGAATAGGATTCATGGTGAAACAATATTGAGAAATACCACATACTTTTCTTCCCAATCGAAGGTTCACAATGTATATCAGAATCTGTGAGAATTGTGCCAGAAAGCTGTTTGGTTAAATTTAATTACCGCAGAATGTTTTTGATCAAGAGAAACAGTATTCACTTCCTGAAGGGTGCTATTGTATTACAAGACACAGCTTGGAGAGTGATGGTACGTGTGACTGAGACACGGGTATGCGAAAGACAAAGCTGGGAAAGTATGAGAGAGTCTAGAATCCGGTTCAAAAGACTTGGAACTAAGCTAAGAAGTCTGAATCCCATTTGGTCAACAATAGGGAGGAATCATAATTCGAACTGTGTTTCAGTTATTCATTCAACATACATTGAGCAACATTAGCCTAATGGCCATGAGCCAAATAGATCAGAAGGTATAGAAAGAGGACCCCAAGCACCTCGTTATTGCCAAAGTAATAGCTTAAGAGTGGTAATGATGGAGGAAGGGACACATGTAAAAAATATTTTAGAGATTAACAGAACATCATGCTGATTTGTTGGAGGGTGGAACAAGGAAAGGAGTCGATGATGACTAAAATTTTAGGCTAGTGCCAGGCACGGTGGCTCAGGCCTATAATCCCTGTACTTGGGAGGCTGACACAGGAGGATCACAGGCCAGCCTCAGCAACTTCGCAAGGCTCTCAGCAACTTAACCAGACTCTGTTTCAAAATAAAAAATAAAACAGGACTGGGGGTGCAGCTCAGAGGGAGAACGCCTCTGGGGTCAATCTCTAGTACCATTAATTTTTTTTTTCTTTTTAGGTGAGCATTACTGGGACCTTCTTGGTATCTTTAACACAGGATAGTCAGGAAAAGAAGCAGATTTGGGGAGAAACTAACTCAATCTGGACATGCTGAGTTGGCAATGGTGGTAGGACATCCAGGGGGTAGCTGGAATTATGAGTGGGGAATGAAAATGGAACTGGAAATAACTTTTGGTTCATTATCTTCCTAAGTTAATAATACAAGTTATGAAGGCGAATATGGAAGCCAAAGAGGGAAAGAGTGGGGAAGAAGGAAAAGAGAAGGCTCAAAACAGAGACTCAGAGAACATCTACACAGAGAGAGCGGAAGAAGAAAGATGATAGAGCAGGGAGACGGAAGAGTGTGTTGGAGAAGTAGAAGATTCAAGGAAAAATAATGTCACAGAAGCCAAAGTGTGAGAGAATATGGGGAAGCAACAGGCCATGTGCTAGAGCGCGGTCAAGAATGTGTGCACTGGGGAGAGGCCACTGGATCAGAGTTGAGGTCAGAGGAAGCTTATGAAGAGGAGCTTCTATAAAGGGATGGGGATAGGAAAAAATTGCAAGGAGTGATGGGATGGTGAGACAATGAATACAGATTAGTTTTTATTATTAAGTTGGTCATCACTGCTTAGAATCAAAGCAACAGGATTGAAGCAAGAATTGTTCATTTGTTCATTTGATTTGGGATGGGGAGACCTGAGCATGTGTGCCGACCAAAGACAAGGAAGTAGGGAATATTAAGAGATTCAAGAAAGAGGAGCAGGGTTGAGATGTAGCTCAGGGGCAAAGCGCTTGCCTTGCAATTGCAATACCCTGGGTTCCATCCCTAGTTCAAAAATAAAAGGACCCTCCTACCAAAAAAAAAAAAAAAAAAAAAAAAAGAGGAGTAATGTTTGATAGGGCAAGACAGAGGAGGAGTTAAGCCAGATGAGATCAAGGACAGAGATTCTTTCACAAAAGAGGAGAGATAAGCCTTTCTCTGATTAAGGAAGAAAAGAGAATATAGATAAGAAAACAGAAATTTTGGGTGGAGGCCTCAACAAATCCTGACCCTAATCAACAGAGATCTCTCAAATGGCAGTGAGGGGGGCAGGAATGGAGTTAAATAAACATCGATGAGTGTGGTAAAAATTAGCAGTTGCAAAGAATACAGAAGAGTTCAGTTGCTGTGTAATCCCAGCCACCTGGGAGACTGATACAGGAGGATCACAAGTTCAAGGCCATCCTCAGCAATTTAGTGAGACTCAAAAAACATTTTTTTTAAAAAGGGATGGGAATGTAGCTCATGGCTAGCATGTACCAGGCCCTGGGTTTGATCCCAGCACTACAACAAAACAAGCAACAACAACCAACCAGCCAAACAAAAACTAACAGGTTGTCCAGGCTACAATGAGGACTAAAATATGCTGGACTGGGCTCAGTAGTACATGCCTGAAATCCCAGTACTTGGGAGGCTGAGACAGGAGGATCACGAGTTTGAGACCAGCACACAGTGACTGAGACCCATTTTCAAAATAAAAAAAGAGCTGGGGGGGTATAGCTCAGAGGTGGTGCATGCTGAGTTCAGTCTCCAGTTACACCCCCCAACACACACACAAAGTTGCTACTTGGACTTATAACTAACCTATTTAGTATAATTGGTGACCTTCATCATGAGTATTCAGAATCAAAGAAGAGTAAATATGAAGAGAGAAAGAGAAAAGTTAGATTCTTAGATATTGAGTAAGTAACGGTATCACTGAGCAGGAGCAGGGTCTACTGAGCTGAGAAATAAAGCCAGGCCATAATGTCACAAAAACAAAGTCTGAAAGTAGAAGATGAAGTCCCGTTGGAAGACATCAGAGTGCTATAAAGAAAGCCAGAATATGAGGAACTCAGATGAAGAGATGTGATGAGCTCAATGTTCTCCCAGTTTCCCCACTCAAGATATCTACTCATCATAAGTAGCACGAGCAGAAAAACAGAAAAGCTGAGCAGAGCTTTCAGGAGTCTCATGGAACTGGGGAGACAGAAGTTGGAGTTCAAGGCTTCCAAGGCAGCCAGAACTCAAAGCCATATCAAGAAAAAAAGAAGGAAGAGAATTCAGTCCAACAGTCTGAGCAGACTTTTCCCTGGAAGGCATTTGTAAATTTTAAACAACACTTACATACCTTGAAGGTGGAGAAACTCATCAGAAAGTGGCTATCAAGAGACTAAAAGTATAGACACAACCACTGACAGTCCCCTTGAGTCTGAGAAGATCAGAATGGAAGGTCAGGGTCTGCTAAAGAGGATGGGCCAAAGCAAACACTAGTTTCTCAACTGGGGCTTCTGAAGGAATATATTTTGGAGTTAGCATACATCAGAAATAGGAAAAACCTTACACAGAATAAAATCCAGCTTGAAATAGGATCAGTCCCTGATTGGGTCAAAGTGATTCATTCTTACTCTATTTTTCATCTGCAATATCTGACATTCAGTTAAACATGAACAAGCATAGTCAGGTGTGGTGGTACAAACCTATAATCCCAGTACTTGGGAGGCTGAGATCAGAGAATCCAGGTTTGTGGCCAATCTCAGCAATTTAGCGAGACCCTGTTTCAAAATAAAAAATAGGACTGAAGTTCTAGATCAGAGGTATAGTGCTCCTAGATTCAATCCCAAGTACCAACAAAACAAAACAAAGAATGTTAACAGGCATACCAAGAGATAGAACTAAGGGGGAAAACTTGGCAGTAGAAATAGATACATAGGTGATCTGAACATATGCATTATCAGACAGGGACTTTATTTTTTTATTTTTTATTTTTATTTTTGTAGTACTGGAAACTGAACCCAGAGGCATTCCACATCTGAGCTACATCCCCAGACCAATTTTATTTCTTATTTGGAAACAGGGTCTCACTAGGTTGCTGAGAGCCTCACTAAATTGTTGAGGCTGTCCTTGAACCTGTGATCCTCCAGTCTCAGCCTCCCAAGTACTAGGATTGCAAGTATGCACCACCATGCCTGGCTGCCAGGGACTTTAAAATAAATGCAATTCAATATAATCAAGAAAACAGATCACAAAATGAATATTACTAGAGAATTGAAATCCATAAAAATGACCAAATGGAAATAATAGGACTGAAAACATACAGTAACTGAAATGAAGAACTTAGTTGATGAGTTTAACAACAAATTAGATACAGCTGGAGAGTGGATTAGTTATCTAGAAGTGAACTCAGAAGAAAATATCAAAACTAAAGGAAAGAGATTAAAAGAAAGATTGGAAAATATAGGAAGACTGTAAGAAACATATGGACCACAGTATAAAAGATCCTGATAATGCATAATAGGAGTATGAGAAGGGGGAAAGAGAGTATGCAGTTGAAGCAATATAGTTATGTATTTTTTAAAAATGGGAATATGTCTTGGAAATGTATCATTACATGATTTTGTCATTGTGTGAACATCATAGAGTATACTTACACAAAACAAATGGCTATGATGCC
Source organism: Glis glis (assembly GCA_004027185.1). Classification (NCBI taxonomy): domain Eukaryota; kingdom Metazoa; phylum Chordata; class Mammalia; order Rodentia; family Gliridae; genus Glis; species Glis glis. The sequence goes on from PVJS01029162.1 coordinate 13,433, forward strand.
ACAAAGCAATATAATTATATTGGACCTACATTACTGATCAAAACATTATGGAAAGCATGACAGATGAGAATGTTCCAAAATTGAGAAAAAAAGATATCAACTTTTAGCTTCAAACTCTGCAAATCCAAGCAGAATAAATTCAAAGATCATATCTACTGCTGAAAACAAAACACAAAGAAAAAAATCTTAAATCTACATATCTTCAAAGAAGCTGCAAAAAGTAACACAACAAAATCTAATACCTTGTATATACTGAAAAAAAAGTTCCATTCTAGAATTTTACACCCAGAAAAATTATCCTTCAGAATTTAAGATAAAATGAAAACAACTTTAGACACAGAAAAAAAGAGGTTATATTGCCAACAGAGCTACCCTGAAAGAATTACTGGAATGAGTGAGACAGAAGGGAAATTATGGAAGCATGGCAACCCAGCAAAGAATGGAGAGCAGTGAAAAGGATAAATATATAGGTGAAATCAAATGAATTTTGAATATTTAAAACAAGAATAAAGTCTTGTGGGTAGAAGCCGGGCGTGGTGGCGCACACTTGTAATCCCAGTACTTGAGAGGCTGAGACCAGAGGATCCGGGTTCACGGCCAGCTTCAGCTACTTAGTGAGGCCCTCCACAACTTAGTGAGACCCGGTTTCAAAATAAAGAATAAAAAATAGGGTTGGGGGTGGAGCTCAGAGGTAGAATGCCCCTGGGTTCAGTCTCCGGTACTGCAAAAAAAAAAAAAAATATATATATATATAGAAATAAAACATTATATATTAGCATAAAAGACTGAAAGGAAGAAATGAAGTTAAAGTATTGTAAGGTGTTTGAATCATGTGAGAAGTGGAAAAGTACTATTTTACTACTTTATTTATTTATTTATTTTGCAGTACTGGGGATTGAACCCAGGGGCATTCTACCTCCGAGCTACACCCCCGGCCCTATTTTTTATCCTTTATTTTGAAACCGGGTCTCACGAAGTTGCGGAGGGCCTCACTAGCTGAGGCTGGCCGCGAACCCGGATCCTCCGATCTCTGCCTCCCAAGTACTGGGATTACAAGCGTGCGCCACCATGCCTGGCTCACTACTTTATTACATAGACATTAATAAAACAAGATTCATGTAGTCTGTAGGAAAACTACTAAACAATTAGTAAAAGAATATATTACTAACAACTGATAGGGGGTTGGAGTATATAAAGTAATAAATTAAAATATTTGATTAATCTAGAATAAGGCAAAGGAAGAAAAAGGAACATATAATAATAGTAAAAGTTTTGCAAGATGGTAGGATTAAGTCAAATATATCTGAAATTGCATTAAATATAAGTGAATTAAATATTTCAATTAAAACACAAAGATAGGTGGGGTACAGTGGTGCATACCTATAGTTACAGCTATTTGAGAGGTGAAGCAGAAGGTTCAAAAGTTTGAGGCCAGTATATTAAAAGACAAAACAAAAAAACAAATAGGGGAATGGATAAATAAACCATCATATATCAAAAAAAATATTTGAGGCCAGTCTGGGCAACTTAGTGAAACAAACACTGTATCAAAATAAAATAAAAAGGACTAGGGTTGTAACTCAGCGGTAGAGTGACCCTGTGTTCAATCCCCAGTAAAACACACACACATGCACACACATACACTACATATATATATATATATATATATATATATATATACACACTACATATATATGTAGTGTATGTGTGTATATTATATATATATGTAGTGTATGTGTGTATATTGTATATATATGTAGTGTATGTGCGTATATTATATATGGAATATATATATATTCCATATATAAAAATACCTATTTGAATTTACAGGGAATTTTTTGTGGTATTGGGGATTGAACTCAGGGGCATTCTACCTCTGAGCTACAACCCCAGCCTTATTTTTTTTTATTCTTTATTTTGAAACAGGGTCTCACTAAGTTGTAGAGGGCCTCACTAAGTAGCTGAGGCCGATAACCTGTGATGCTCCTGTCTCAGCCTCCCAAGTACTGGGATTACAAGTGTGTGCCACCACGCCCAACTTACAGGAAATATTTAAATAGCTGGTGATGCAGTACTAATATCGCACAGAGTAAGATTGAGTGTAAGAAGTATTGCTATAGATAGAGGGGGACTTTTATAATGACAATTGGGTCAATCCACCTGGCAGACATAACAATATTCTCTGTCTCTGTCTCTCTCGCAAAGAAAGTACACAGAAAGAAATAATAAAGAAAAGAGTATAAATTAAGGAATTAGAAAATAACTAAACAATAGGAAAAATCAACAAAGCCAAGGCTGATCAGGAAAAAAAAAAAGGTGTGGATTACCATATTGGAAATCCAAATGGGAACATCTACTAAAGATTCTGTTCTACATTTGTGTGTGTGTGTGTGGTGCTGGGGACTGAACCCATGATGGACATTCTACCTCTGAGCTACACCCCCAGCCCTGTTTGATTTTGAAACAGGATCTTATTAAGTTGCTGAGGGCCTCACTAAGCTGTTGAGGTTGACCTCCAACCTGTGATCCTCCTGTTTAGCCTCCCAAGTAGTGGGATTATAGGCGTGTGCCACCTCACCCGGCTTCTACATGGTTTTATGACCACATTCTTCCAAACATTTTAGGGAAATAACCCTTACTGTAACACACAAACTTTTCTAGAGAATAGAAAAAGAGGAAATACTTCCTGACCTGTTTCATAAACTTGATAGCAAAATCTGACAAGCGAGTAAAAGAAAGTAACTTATAAGATAATATCTCTTATGAACATAGGTTAAAAACTCTGGATAAAATATTAGCAAATTAAATTCAGTGATGTATAAAGAGAGAAATATATTGTAGCTAAATTGGTTTTATCCTAGAAATTCAAGGTTTTCTTAGTATCCCCCAAATTAATAAGCACAATCTCCATATTAGTAGAATAAAATAGAAATATCTTATAATCCTCCGGTCTCAGCCTCCCAAGTACTGGGATTACAAGCGTGTGCCACCACGTCAGGCCCCCTTTACCCTTTTTATCCAACATGATACTCTGGGCCTTAGCCAGTGCAAATATGCAAGGGGGGGACCAATATGTAAGGATTGGGAAAGAAGAAATAAAACTAACATTTTTACTTGCAGGAATCAAATAGGATGAGGATTACAGGTTCTAAGCCAGCCTCAGCAATTTAGCAAGATCTTGTTTCAAAATAAAAAGGGTTGAGTGTGTTGCTTGGAAGAAGAATGCCCCTGAGTTCAACCCCCAGTAGTGCGTGCGCGTGTGCGCGCATGCGCGCGCACACACACACACACACACACACATATCAGATAGGATGGCCTAGGGTGTAGCTCAGTGTTCGAGCATGTGTTTAGCACACACAAACCTCTGGGTTCAATCCTCAGCAGCAGCAACAACAATAACAAATCAAATAGAATCTGCAAATAAACTTTTAGATTTAATAAATTCAGCAAATTTTCTGGCTACAAGATCAACCCATAAAAATCAATTATATCTCTAAATATCCCAACAAATAATTAGAAAATTAAATTTCAAACTTTACCCCTTTTTACAATAACATTTTCAAATCAAATAGGAATAAATCAAACAAACAAGCCAGGTGAGGTGGTGCACACCTGTAATCCCAGTACCTGGGAGGCTGAGACAGGAGGATTGCAGGTTCCAGGCCAGCCTCAGCAACTTACCAAGACCCTGCTTCAAAACAAAAAATAAAAAAAAGGCTGGGGGTGTAGCTTGGAGGTAGAATACCCCTGGGATCAACCACCAGTACAAAAAAAAAAAATCTAACAAAACATGTAAGGTCTCTATACAGAAAATATGAGCATTATTTAGAGACATTAAAGAAAATCTAAATAAAGCTAAGGTTGTACTACAGTTGTGGATTAGAGCACATAATATCTTAAAAATATCGATTTCTGGCCGGGCGTGGTGGTGCACACTTGTAATCCCAGTACTTGGAAGGCTGAGACCGGAGGATCCAGGTTCACGGCCAGCCTCAGCTACTTAGTGAGGCCCTCCGCAACTTCGTGAGACCCGGTTTCAAAAAAAAGTATTAAAAAAAATAGGGCCGGGGGTGTAGCTCAGAGGTAGAATGCCCCTGGGTTCAATCCCTGGTACCACAAAAAAAAAAAAAATCAATTTCTCCTAAAATTGATCCATATTATAAAAATAACAGTTTCTCCCCAAATGGATGAACTGGTGGGCATTACGCTGAGTAATATAAACCTGAAAATAATCCCGGCGGGCTTGTTTGGTTTAGTTTTGTTATGTTTGCCTGTGGAAACTGACAAGCTGGAACTGAACTGAACTTGCATTTTCCACCTATGTGTGGGAATGCAAGGGGCCAAGGGCAGCTGGGAGAATCTTGAAGGAAAATGCCGAAGAGCTTGCACTAGATACCACGAGTTGTGATAAGGCAGGGCCACTGAGTCAGAGACAAAGAGATCAAGCTAACAGAATAGAGAGCCCAGAAATGAGAACAGCACTTGATGGATAACAGACGGCGAGGTGCAGCGGGGAAGGGGCTGGCTGCACAGGGAGTTGCTCTGGGCCAGTGGATGTCCATGCACAGAAAACCTCATCTTCATCTCTGCCTTGAAATCATAAGAAACAAAACACCTCTCCTGCTGGATTGTAGGTCTAAAGTATGAAAAGTGAAACGACTACACTTTAAAATGACAGTGCAGGAGAATATCTTTATGATATTAAGGTATGCAAAGATTTTTTATGACATGAAAATCACTAAGTATAAGAGGAAACATTTATAAATTAGAATACATTAAAACTATGAATTTCTAGATCTTCAAAAGATACCCTTTGAAGAGATTGAAAAGGCGAGCCACAGAGTGAAAGAAGAGACATGCAATACATATTTCAAACAAAGAACTCATTCAGCATGAATACAGAAGGTCTTTAAGTTACTGAGGAAAAAAAACAAGGAAAAAAGCTGTAAAAAATAGATATAAGATTTAGTATGCAAATCACCAGAGAATATCCAAATGGTCGACTTACATCTGAAAAAGTGGCAAACCTCATTATTCAGTAGGAAAATGCAAATTTATTTTTTAATTATTTATTATTTATTTTTATATACATTTACTAGTGCATTGCAGTCTCACATCATAATGTAGTTCATAGTGATAGTGACATACATGCACACAGCTCTTGGTAAGCTTCCCTCCTCCCTTCCCACTCCCTCCTTTTCCCCATACATGATATTGCAATTAGTACTGAGTATTGAACCAAGGGGCCTTCTATCTCCAAACTACACCCCCAGTCCTTTTTATTTTTTATTTTGAAACAGGGTCTTGCTAAGTTTCTGAGGCTGGCCTCCAACCTGCGATCCTCCCGTCTCAGCCTCCCAAGTACTGGGATCCCAGGTGTGCACCACTGTGCCCAGCTCAAAACATATTATTAAACCATTAAAAGAGTGTGATTCCTGGAATAGATAAATAAAATAAAATCAATGGAAGCAGAGCCTAAAAAACAGACCCACATAATAAATGAGAATTTAATATGTGATCAAGGAGGGAGTTAATAATCAAAGGGGAAAAGATGAATTATCCATAAACTATATTAAGGAAACTGGTAAATTATTTGGGTGCTGAGAAGCTATACACACAAAATGGAAAGTTGGTAGAGAAAAATGTACTTTCCTTCTCCTCCCCCCCTTTTTTTGCAGTACTAGGGATTGAACCCAGGGATGCTCTACCACTGAGCTACATCCCCAGTTCTGTTTTTTTTTTTTTGAAACAGTGTCTCACTAAGTTTCCCAGGCTAATCTCAAATTTGCAATCCTCCTGCCTCAGCCTCCAGAGTAGCTGGAAGATAAGCATGCTTAGAAAAAAATTAAATCTTTAAAAGAACTGAAAGGCAGGGGGTGGTGGCACACACCTGTAATCTCAGTACTTAGGAGGCTGAGACAGGAGGATTGTAGTTTCAAGGCCAGCCTCAGCAACTTAGTAAGACACTATTTCAAAATAAAAAATAAAGTAGGGCTGGGAGTGTAGCTCAGAGGTAGAATGTCCCTGGGTTCAATCCCCAATACACCACACATACACACACACACACACACACACACACACACACACACACACACAACTCTAAATATACTATTCTAATAATCATGCCATGGCTATGCCATTTTTATTCACAGCCCCACAAAATGCCAATCAATTTGATCTCATTAAAATAAAGATCTCTTGTACTTCAAAAATAGAAAGACAAACTATATATTCTAGAAATAGCAATGGGCTTGGTTTTTACATGTGAAAAATCACATGCCTTTTCACAAAAATGGACAAAGGATAGAAGAGCTAATTCATAAAAGAGTAGCAAGTGGCTGATAAGAAATGTGTTCAATATCACAAGTAATAAAAATTCAAATTCAACTATTATGCATATGGTTCATCAGATTGGCAAAGTTTAAAAAGAACCTCAGAGCCCGATGTTGGCAAGTGTACGAGGAAATGGACACACTCATACCCTGATGTTGAGATTATTGACTTCAGGGCAGAATAATAATTTGTGTCAAAGTTTAAAATAAACTTCCCCTTTGCTTCAGCAATTGCATTTCTAGAAATTTATCTTTTGGTAAATAATAAGCCAAATATCCAAAAATATGTCCATCACAATGTAGTTTATAATAGTGAAATATTAGAAGAAAACTAAAGTTATATCAAATCAGAGTTGGCGCAAAAATTATGATATTAGGGCATGAATAATGGTTATATTATTGTTCTGGAAAGATATGTTGATGAGTGAAAAAGATAGTTACCAAAAAAGGCAAGGGTACTATCATTCTCTTGATATAAGTCTACTCGTAGTTACAGATATACACACCGTTATCAGCTGAATTGTGTCCCCAGAATTAAAGTGTTGAAGTCCCAACCCCCACTACCTCAGAACGTGACTGCGTTAGAGACAGGATCTTTAGAGAGGTGACTCAGTTAAAGTGAAGTCAGTAGGGTGGGCCGTAATTCAGTATGGATGGTATCCTTTCATTCATTCATTCATTCATTCATTCATTCATCCATTCATTCAATACTGAGGATTGAACCCAGGAGCATTCTACCTCCAAGCTACACCCTCAACCCTTTTTATTTCTTATTTTGAAACAGGCTTTCACTAAGGTGCTGAGGCTGGCCTCAATCCTGCGATCCTCCTGTCTCAGCCTCCCAAGTACTGGAATTACAGGTGTTCACCACCACACTCACGCTCAGCCTGTGTTCTAGCACCTGTGACCTTGTCCACAGCTTGCTGATTGGGTGGTAAAAAAGCAACAAAATCACCAGATAACCAGAAGGTATTTGGAGGAGCTGCTCCTTTAGGGAACATGCACATTAGAGAATTAGTGACCAAGATATGACCCCCGCCTCTTTATCAAGTAATCACACACCCTCGGTAGAGATTTTTTTTTTTTTTTTGCGGTACTGGGGATTGAACCCAAGGGCATTGAACTCTGAGCTACACCCCCGGCCCTATTTTTTATTCTTTATTTTGAAACAGGGTCTCACGAAGTTGCGGAGGGCCTCACTAAGTAGCTGAGGCTGGCCGCGATCCTACGATCCTCCGGTCTCAGCCTCCTAAGTACTGGGATTACAAGCGTGCGCCACCACACCAGGCTTGAGTAGGGATTTAAGATGCTAATGAGACAACAATGTGTGAAGTGGCATGATTAGAATACGTGAGGACAATGCCCAAACGCAAGGAAAACTGGCATGAAATTGGGTAAACCCACCCTGACTCCGTCTCTACTTCAGCCCCCGAGCTGCTGCCCCTCTTTAGGGGTTAGAACCCCAGACCACGGCGGGAGACCCACCCACATTTCCTTTTTCTTGAGTATGTACTTCTCACTTCCCAATAAAACTCTCCTTTCTTGCTCTACTATCTGAGCCGTTCTTAAATTCTCTTCTGTGACGATGTCAGGGACCTGGAAGGTTTGAGTAGAAGCCTCCTCTGCCTCTGGAGAGACCCTCTTGGGCCCCTGAACAGTGACAGTAGACTTCAACTTTCTTTTTAATACTTTTCCTAATGTTTGTTTTTCTTTTGTGTGTGTGTGTGGGGGGGGTTACTGGGGATTGATTCCAGGGTAACCCTGGAAGCCATTTTTTTTCATTTTTTATTTTGAGACAGGGTCTCCTTAAGTTGCTGAGAGCCTCTCTAAGTTGCTGAGGCTGTCCTTGAACCTCGGATCCTCCTGTCTCAGCCTCCCAAGTACTGGGATTACAGACATGCACCACCACGCCCAGCTATTTAGTTTTTTTCAATGAGTAGTAAGTACGTCATTTTTATGTTAGCCTCTTTTGAAGAATAAGTGGTCAAGACTCCATGGCGTGGTCTGTTTCAGTCGTGGGCAGCACTACCTCCCCGCGGCTGGGCTGCTTGTCAGCTTGTCCTCCTGACTTCCCACGCCAACAGCGCAACCGAGAGCTGAGGAGAGCGGGTGTGGCATGACTTGCTCTCTGCACACTCAGTAGCACCGTGGGGCTGCGGTGGAGCTCAGTGGGGGAGCGCTTGCTGGGCATGTGTGAGGCCCTGGGTTCCATCCCAGCACTGAAGGGAAAAAAAAGACCACAGCAATGGAAGACCTTCTCTGTACCATGCACACTGAGAAAGAGGGGGACACGTTCTGTGTGTTGAAATGCTTGCCCTTCCCCAGCCACCGGGGCTGCTTCTCTGACTCCCTCTGACCCCTCCAGAGGGCAAGGGAGAAGGAAATACCTGGGTATCCTCTAGGCTCCACCTTGTTTTTTCTGTGTTTGGAGGACATTAGCGGAGCCTGGTGCTTTGCATTTCTATAGGTCTTTCAGTAGGAATCTAAGAGCTCCCAGCCATGAATCTTCACTGCTAACTCTAGAGGAGACATTTTACCAACAACAGATACAGGGTTTGCATTCCGACTCTGCACAGAAGTGTGTGTGTGTGTGTGTGTGTGTGTGTGTGTTTTCACATGATTGTAGAGGCACAAGTCCAAAGTCTGCAGGTAGGTGGCCAACTGGAGACCGTGGGAAAGTTGCAGTCATAGTCCAAAGCAGACTGCCGGCAGAACCCCTTCTTACTTGGGCAGGTCAGTCTTTGTTCTCTTAAGGCCTTCACTTTGGATGAGACCAACCCAAAATGTTAATATCAGCTGGTCGTGGTGGTGGCGCATGCCTATAATCCCAGTACTTGGGAGGCTGAGACAGGAGGATCTCAGGTTCAAAGCCAGCCTCAGCAATTTAGTGAGGTCCTCAGCAACCTAGCGAGACTGTTTCAAAATAAAAAAATAAAATAGGGCTGGGGGTGTAGCTTGGAGGTAGAATGCCCCTGGGTTCAATCCCCAGTACCAAAATAAATAAATACATACATACATACATGCATACATACATACATACATACATACTACATACATAAATGTTAGTATCATCCAAGGGGGGAAAAAGGCCTTCACAGAATAAGTTCTGACTGACCTGGGCACCTGGCTCAGCCAAGTTGACATATAAAGTTAATCATTGCACATATGTAATGTTCTACCAGAAGGAGTTTAAAATGTCCAGTCATAATCTCTGTCTCCCACCACATTTGCAAATCCTACCCAAGAGTCAAGTTTTCATTTTAATCAGCAGCTAGGAAATGGTACCTTAGTGAAAAGAAGGCAGCAACAAGAGCAGAAAGGAAGCATTTAGGATTAGACACTGCTTCCAAGAATCACATTGTTCCCATCCAGGGAGGGCAGAACACACCACCTAAATAAGAACCTGAAGAACTGGAAATGTTGACTCGCATTCAAGCGGCTCCTGCCAGTATAGACTTCTCAGTGCCCTGGACATGCTCACAAGGGACAGCGCATGATGAAGATGTCCAACTTTGAACGGTTACAGTTTTGAGATCTGGCGATGCTCAGAGCACAGGCCCCAGAGCCTCAGTACCAGGCTCTGTCTCCGACTCCCACGCACATGCCTTTCCATGCACAGCACCCCAGTGAGGAGGTGGCAGGGTCACGTGGCACACCCCATGCCAACCCCAGCCTGTGCAGGGCACCTCCAGCTAATCTGGAAGTTTGATTGTAAGCCAAGGGGGACAGTTATGTAACTCTGAAAGTTTAAACTTGGGAACGCGCACGCATACATACAAACAAGAGCCTGGTTAAAAGGAGAAAACCACAGCACGGGATCCCATTCCCTATTTTATTGCCCTGTAAAGCAATAAGATGTGTTAATTATTATATCTACTTGTCATATGGCTGTCCATATGACCGTGTCGTCAAATTAATTTTTAAAAATGCCTGCTGCTTCACGGGGCCTCTCCAATGTCGCCTCCCGACATGTAAGGTGAAGTGAACATTCTCAGGAAGTTCCGCTCCGCTCGTTGTTGGGTTTCTTGCTGCTGACCAGCTCTGCGGGGGCCACTCCTGCCTGTCTGTGGGGATCAGAGGCCCAGGGCTCTGCTGGGCAGAGGAAAAGGGCTTCAGTGTCAGGGACAGGCAGAGGGAAGGACCAAGGTCCCAGCAACCGGACCCAGTCTCCACAAGCCAGCTTCTGCCTGTGCTCCTGTCTCCCCTGCCTCTTTGTTCTAGAAAGCTCCATGGGGACTGCAGGTCCCCGCTGGGGAGGGGGGTGGGGACAGGCAGGCAGCAGCAAGGGGGCGGCTGTTCCAGGTGGGTCTGAGCCGGGAAGGCACTCTTCCAGCTGAGAGCAGGGAGCCTGGGCCTCCAGCTAATCCCTGTGAGAAATGTTCTCTAGGGCAGGAGTCCAGAGCCAGGCCCTGCTGCTGCCCCCTGGGAGAGCTAAGGCTCAGTGGGAGGGGGTCACCGTGGATCCAAAGGCAGCCAGGAACAGGGTGGGGGGTGCTGTGCTCAGGAGTGCTTCCCCCCCAAAAAAACTAGGCAGTTAATTTCCTCAGTCACATTTGCGCCCTGACTCCAGACCCTGCCTATCTGTGACTCTGTCATCAGACTTCTGGGGGGAGAGGCAGGTGAGTTAGCTCAGTGCCTAGCAGTATATTTTGCTCTGATAGAATGAAAAAATAATAGTAAGGACAATGTAGTGAGACTTTCTAAAAGCTAAATGTACAGCAATCCACTTTATCCTGAGGGGTGTGGCCCAAGACCCCCAGTGGATGCCTGAAACCAAGGGCCAGCCCCGTATATACCATGTTTTCCCCTATGTGTATATCCTGTGATAAAGTTTAATTTATAAATTAGGCACTGAAAGAGATTAACCACAATAACTATTAGTAAAATAGAGCAATTATGCCAGGCGTGGTGGCACACGCTTGTAATCCCAGTACTTGGGAGGCTGAGACCGGAGGATCCAGGTTCACGGCCAGCCTCAGCTACTTAGGCCCTCTGCAACTTAGTGAGACCCTGTTTCAAAATAAAGAATAAAAAAATAGGGCTGGAGCCGGGCGTGGTGGCGCACGCTTGTAATCCCAGTACTTTGGGAGGCAGAGACTGGAGGATCCGGGTTCGCGGCCAGCCTCAGCTCTCTCGCTCTCTCTCTCCCTGTCTCTCTCTCTCTCTCTCTCTCTCTCTCTCTCTCTCTCCTTAGTGAGGTCCTCCGCAACTTCGTGAGA
>PVJS01029163.1:0-24981 GCA_004027185.1 Glis glis
AAAAAAAAAAAAAGAGACAGAGAAGAAATAAAAGTGTCCTTTTAGTTCTCTCACTATGTGACTTGTCCCAGAGCATCCTCTGGGCTACCTGGCACCCGTTTCATGCATGGCCATAAAAGGGGCATGTCTACTGGGTTTATCCATGTTTACCAGTGTGATGAAGAGCTGACACCTAGTTACAGCCACCAGATGCATGTGATGCATCTGTGGTGGGGTGTCAGCAAGCCGTAAGACCAGACCCTGACAACCACGGGCCTGATTGCACCCTGGTAAATGTAGCACGTATTGCTGCCTGTCAGTGACTTCCCTCAAAGGGAAGTATACATAGTCTATCTGTGTTTAGTTTTTTTTCTAGGATGATGGCCAGTAAGGGAATGAAACTCAGCATGCCCAGCATCTGCAGCTCTATCAGCTAAAGATTGTTAAGGAGTGTTTAATTGGTTTGATCATTATTTCCAAATTTTTAGAGTGTTCAGATAAAATAATACATAGTTGTTTTCATCAAAGCAATGTATACAAAATTACATATTGACCTGAACCCTGAATTTCAGCAACCTTTGTTGCTTTTAGCAAAAGTACCCCAAAAAAACAAAGCCATTTTACAATATTTTTTACATACCAGCAATTTAGAAGCCTATTGAATAGACACAAATACAATTTTAGATCGTAAGAAGCCATGAGCATTTTAAAGCATTAATTACATTTTGCATTTACCCAATTTAATCTAACAATTAAATTATAGATTACCTTGAAAAATCAAGACATCAGATAAGCATTATTAGTGTCTTAAAACATTTTTCCTGCCAAAGAAATCTTTAAAGGCAATGAACATTGTATTTGGAAACACCCTACAGAGGTAAAAATAATCTTGATTGACCATTTACCTAGGGAAAAAGGCATGTGTTAATAATTTTAAGGACTTTTTATTTTACTTGCATGAACAAATCTTAAATTTACTTAGTTGTTAGATTTATTTAAGTCACATGAACTCAGAGGAATTTGATTTTATGTTTTTTTAATTTTTATGAGCACTTGTTTTATTAATTTGTCAATATGTGGTGCCGTGTAGACAGACACATTACACACATAACACAACAAATAACATACAGATACTAAACAGATAATTAATGATTGAATAGCTGCTGAGTAACGGCAGCAGAAGAAAAAATCAAAAAGAGAACAAGAAAGTAAAAAAAAAAAAACAGAGACAAAACAAAAATGAATCAAAACAGAAAATATATGCACACAAGCCCAGGGGGAATTTGTAAAAATTTCATGAGCTCAAAAAAAAATGAAAATGGCTGTATTTCCTGTAATAAAAAGCTATATTTTGCTGTAAATTTGTATAGATGCTTGCATAAGAAGACTCTTCTTTTTTTCTTCTTCTTCTTTAGAATCTTAGAGTTGGCTTTTAGAGTGTGAGAGACCAAATCACAGTAGACAATAGAATTATCTTACAGGCTTTTACAAGAAACATTTAAACTTAAGCATCTTTTGTGAGCTTGACCATCAGAGGCCTAGGAGATGTTATTAGTCACCCATGGGAGGTGCCGCTTGTCCCTTCCAGAGGCAGCAGCAGACACCTCCCTTCTCGTGAATATTAAATTTGGGATGGTGGAGAACTCTTTGTTCTCCTTCCCACCACACCATGTGGCTTAATACCGCCCCCATATCCAGAAACTGGCCAATGGGAGCTCTCCCAAATTTTTAGAGAGCCCTGGTGAATCAAGCAACTCAGTTCTAACTAGCGCTCTATGCTTTTTTGAGCATAGGCTGTTTTTTATATGTAAATTTAGCTATTGGGGCTGGGGCCCTGAGAGAAAACTCATTGCTTTTCTTTTGGAACTGTGGACTATGGGGTCAAATTTCCATGTGCCTATGTGTGTGCGTACTCCTCAGGTATAGGCACCTCACACAAGGAATTAGCGTCAGCCACGGGTACTGTGCCCCAGCTGAGGAGCAGGGCCCAGAGCAGCCCCCTATGGTGGCGGCGGCAGGTCATGTGCTCAGAGGAGGCACGGAGGGCAGGCACTGTGGGAGCATGGCGCAGGGTGGCCTCCCAGGAGTCCTGGAGGCCATCGCGGGGAAGCCAGCGGTTTCGTTGGTATGCAATTCCCCAGTGTGCGCTGGCATGGGTCTGTGCCCCAGCCCAAGAAGCTAGCGGGGCAGCTCGGCACAGTATGGCCAATGTGCTCAGCAGAGTGTGTGTGTGTGTGGGGGGTCGACCCGGCATGGGGCGCGGCCTGACGCAACCCCCATCGCAGCAGCTGCAGAGTCGAGAGGCCCGGAGGCCCCAGATCGGCCGCTGCAAGGGACACGGGTCCAGCTGGACTGGGGCGTCGGTCAGCCCAAACAGCGGAGATTGCGTCTGCACCACTGCACCCTAAGCAGCATCTTCGCCCCAGCAGCTGCAGCTCAGCACAGCCCCATCTTTGGTGGTTTTTTCTCTGATTATTTGCTTTTCTTTCCCAGCCACTGTGCCTTGTTTGCACGTATTTTAAGAGGCACAGCACACATTAAGTATAACTGTAAACTACGTGGGATTAAACTGCCTGATTTGAGCCTGTAAGAAGACATGTCAGAGGCCCCAAAGTTTTTTTTTTTTTTTTTTTCCTTTTCACTTACCTTTCCATCCTTCCTGGTCAACACATCAACATTGAAACGGGGGTGTCTCTTAGGGTTCTTGTCCTGAGGATTTTGACGAATGAAGTCCAAGGACTAGTGAATGGTATAGAAATATGAAAGTTTATTTTAGGTTAGGGAAAGATAGAGGACAAAGCAGCCCCCCCAGTGGGGGGGTCCCAGAATAGAGGTACCTTCAAACCCTTGGGGAGTGGGCTTTTAAACCTTCCTGAGGTTTTCTATCTGTTCTGTTATGATTGGTCAGAATTGGGTTTGGGGGAACCAATGACTTTTGCACAATTTGATCCTGAATTTGAATGATTATCTGTGGGCTGGTCAGGGCCCTGATTCCCTGGCGTCCACCAGTCTCACCTTCCTGCTCGTCTTCCCCAACCTCACAGAAGGGGAGATGCAGATGGCTGCTTTAATTCTTCCTGTTCCCAGGTCCTCTGCCCTGCCTCAGTACTTTGTATATTTTTTATAACAGCCTTTTTTAATATATGTCTTTTAATATATTTTCTCTCAGTCTGAGGCTTATCGTTTCATTCTCTTAACAAAATCCTTCCCAGAGTAAAATTTATAAAAAACATTTAATGAAGTCCAGCTTATCAATTCTTTCTTTCATGGATCATGTCTTTGGTGCCATATTAAAAAATTATTGCCAACCTCAAGATCATCTAGATTTTGTGCTATGTTATCTTTTAGGATATGTTGTGGTTTTGAATTTTGTAGTTGAGTGTGTAATCTCTCTCTCTCTCTCTCTCTCTCTTTCTATATATATATGGAGAGAGATAGATATCGGTATAGAGATATAGTGTGTGTGTGTATGTGTGTGTGTGTGTGTGTGTGTGTGTGTGTGTGTATGAGAGAGAGACAGACAGACAGACAGACAGACAGACAGACAGACTAGGAACTGAACCCAGGGGCATTCTACTTCTGAGCTACACCCCCAGACGTATTTTATTTTTTATTTTGAAACAGGATCTCACTAAGTTGCAGAGGGCCTTGCTATATTGCTGAGACTGTCCTTGAACCTGTGATTCTCCTATCTCAGCCTCCAAAGTTCTTAGATTACAGGCATTTGCCTCCACTCCCAGCTCTATAATATATTTTCAGTGAATTTTTTATGAAAGTGTAAGGCCTGTGTCTAGACTTATTTATATGTATGTATGTATTGATTTATTTATATTTGGTTATTCAGTTGTTGCAGCACCGTTTGTTGAAAAGATTATCTTCCATCCATTGTATTACTTTTGTCCCTATGTCTTAGATCAGTTGACTATATTAATGAGGGCCTGTTTTCTGGGCTGTTTTGTTCCACTGATCTATTTGTCTATTATTATTATTTCACCAATACAATATTGTCTTGATCACTGTAGGTTTACAGTATTTCTTGCTCCTGGGTAGTGTCAATCCTTCAGCTTTGTTCTTCACCTTCAATACTGTGTAGGCTATTCTGTGCCTATCCCAGCATGATGTTGAAATGGTGTACGCTCTTTATAGGTATTTGTCTTGGTACATCTGGTATTGCTATAACAAAATACCTAAGAAAAGCTACTTATTTAGCACACAGTAGTTGAGGCTGAAAGTCCAGGATCAGGAGGCCTCATCTGGTGAGGGCCTTCTGGTTGGGTCATAGCATAGCGGATGGCATCACATGGCAGAAGCACATGCAAGAGAGATGACATGGTGAGAGAGAAAGCAAGAGGCTGAGGAAGAGCCAGGTTAGCTCTTTGACAACATCTTTCTGTGATAGAAACTAATCCACTCTAATGAAACATAGTCCACTCTGAGGTCAGCATTCATTATTTCACAAAGGTAGCCCTGACCCACTTCCTTTAAAATGTGAGGCCCTCCTTCCGCTGGGCCTCACATTTTATAGTTCCCACCAACGTTCAATACCATTTACATTGGAGACCAAATTCCTAGCACGTGAACCTTTGGGGGATGCATTCAAACCATACATAACCAAATCATAGCAATATTCTTTATCAACCTGAGAAACTGCTATAGTTTTATTTTAATGTGTCTGCTTTATCAACTTGAAATTCACCTCTATTTCTAGTTTATTGAGAGTATTTCTCGAGAATAGATGTGGGATTTTGTCAAGTGCTTCTTCTGTATCTATTATTATAATCGCATAATTTTTCTTCTTTATTCTTTAGATGTGATGAATTATAATAATTGATTTTCAAATGTTATCATTTGTAATTTTTTGTTTAGCCTTCATACTAAAGATATGAATGGTTTATACACCATGTTTACAATATTAGAGCACTTTGAAATTTGCATAGTTACATTTATCAGTATGTTATGGTTTGGATATAAAATGTCCCCCAGAAAAGCTCATGTGTCAGGCAACGCAGCCAGGTATAGAGGTGGGACACTGCTGGAGGAGGTGGGTCACTGGGGACATGGCCTTGGGGACTGTATCTGTCCCTGGTCCCCTCTTCTCTCTTCTTCCTGGCCACTATGAGGTGAGAATGCCTTTTCCTGCACCATGCCCTGCAACCAAATCATTTCTGCCCTGGATCCAGCCAATCATGGACTAAAACCTTTGAAATCCCCAAAACCATGATCCAGTAAACCCCTTTTCCTCTAAGTTGTTCTTGTCAGGTATTTTGGTCACAGTATGTAAAAGTCGACTAAAAGTCAGTGACTTTTATACTTTCTGAGATTTTCTTCTTACTCATTAACATCCCTCTCTTTCAGTTTGAAGAACTTGCTTCAGCACTGCGTATAGCACAGAGCTGGTGGAGGCGTATTCCCTCAGTTTTGTTTGTCTGGACATGCCCTTATCTTTTCATTTCTAAAGCTTTGTTGGGTACAATATTCTAGGTGGGGAGTTTTTGTTTGTTTTTCCTTTAGTGCTGTGAAAATCTCGTGCCACTCTCTCCTGCCCTGTAACGCTTCTGCTGAGAAGTCAGCTGTCAGGTGAATTGAAATCCTCTGTATAGGTATTTGTGGGTTTTTTTCTTGCTTCCTTGAGAATGTTCTCTTTGTCTTTAACATTAAGAACTTGATTATATCTTGACTTGGAGTAGATTGACTTGGTTGAGCTAAATATGATTAGTGTCCTTGGACATTCATACATCTAGATATTTGTATCATTCTAGAGGTTTGGAATAATTTGTAATATTATCTCTTTGAATAAGCTATTCTACAACTTTGGCATTCCCAAGTCCCTCTTGAACTCCAGTAACCCAAGTATTTATTCTTTAATGTTGTCCCAAAGTTCTTATGAGATTTCTTCTTCCCTATTCATTTTTTCTCCATCCAACTGAGTATTTTCAAATAATTTGTCTTTGAGCTTACTAATTCTTTCTTGTACTTGATCTATTCTAATATTGATGCCTTTTATCACATTTTAAATTTGGCTTTTTGTATTTTTTCAGCTTAAGGATTTCTGGTTTTCTTAAATTCCTTTCATTTTTCACTTCTCTGAAAAAAAAATTATCTTATTTCTCTACATATTTTTCAAGCTTGCTGAGGTGAGGTTTTCTTTTTTTCGGTGGTACTGGGAATTGAACCCAGGGTAGGGTTCTACCACTGAGCTACACGTACCATTTTACTTTTTATTTTGAAATGGGGTCTCACTAAGCTACCTACTAAGAGCTGGCCTTGAATCTGTCTCAGCCTTCTGTCTCAGCCTCCCAAGTACTGAGATTAAAGGTGTGCACCACTGTGCCCAGCTGCCTGCTGAGTTTTCTCAAACAAATTTTTGAATTCCCCATGCAATAGTTCTCCCATATTGGTTGAGATATGGTTGTTTTCTGACACCTGATGATGACCATTATTTGAGGTTATAGTTCCCTGAAAGTTCTTAATGCTTGTTAGTATATAGTATTATCTATACATTAGAGGATTAGGTACTTATTCCAGTGTTCATAATCTGACTTTGTTTATGCCTATCTTCCCAGAACTTTTAAACAAGCTGGTTATTTTCTCTGAGCCTGCTGTTACTTCTTCTATTATTTAAACCCTAGATAGTACCCTACATCCATGTTTGCCATGAGTTCACATGTGCTATGTTGTCACTATTTCAGCATGAGAGGGTGATGCAAGCCCCTAGGAGTCTACAAAATCTACAGTTGGGATATTGTTCAGCATAAAATGGGGGATTACCTAAAAGTGTAGTTGATCCCCACAAACCTCTCCCTGAGGCTGGGGTAGACACAAAAGCCTTGTTCCCAGTTACTGACTGGCAATCAGGTACCGTGGGGGGACCAGCCCCAGCCTCCTCTCCTATACATATTGTTACCAACACTGCAATGCTGTGTCATACCCTTAGTTCACAGTCCACCAAGACCCATTTAGCACTTGGAGTAGGACCAATGCTCACACTGCTAATGGGCTACCACTGCTGAGACTCATGGCCAAAGACTTCTACAACCAGCCACGGATGATGTTGCCAGAAGAGAAGTCTTGACAGGTAGGAGCTGCATGCCTCCTGTCACTGAGGCTGATCCACAGGCTCTGTCCATCTGTCCATGGACGAGGGAAACATTAGTATTTGTCCAGTGTTAAGTTTCACCAGCCTTGCACTGAGAACCAAGGCAAAGTCCTGTGCTTGCTACCCTCCCTTACTCCACTGTGAATAGTCCTGCTCTGTGCTATGTTACCCGAGGTTGGGGTAGTACTGGTGAAGGCAGTCTTTTGGCCATCAGGGCTGATTTTTAAGCTGGGTCATACCTGAGTATCATAGCTATAAGGACCTGCCCAGCCTCAGTGGTAAAACCAGGCCCATGCTGAAGCTGGTGGGGAAGCAGGTTGAAACATGATTCTGTCCCACCAGGGCACTCTGCCTAATACCAAGGCAGGTCCAGGGACTGGGTAGAGTGACTTTGTTTTATGCCTGAGGCCAAGTCTCATCATAGCAGGCTGAGCACTGAGCTCAAAGGCAAAGCCCTGTGCTGTTCTGCTCCACAGTAGGTGGTGTCTGCTTCCTCCCTCTGTGGCCTGAGATAGGAGGGGCGGGGAGAAGGAGGCAGTTACTCAGCTGCCTGGCTGATGCAGTTGCAGCAGCTCAGTCCACAGGTAGTGGACAGTGGTGAAGGGATTGTGGGGCTGTGCCTGGCTCTGGCTTTCATCCTGGAGGCCTGCTACTAGGTTTCAGGTCTAGGGCCTGGACTCAATTCCTTCTCCTTCCCCCCAGTGGGTGGCATCTCTCTTCATGCTGCTTGGAGTTTGGGTAGCAGTAATGCAGAAAACTGTTTCCTGCTTTCTTTAATAACTATTATACTCAAAATAGGCACTATTATCTCTCACCTGGCTTCCTTGGCTCTTGTGAAGGTAGGTTGGTGACTAAATAGCTGTTCAAATTGGTGCATTTGTAGGGAGATAATTCCCAGAGGATCTTAGCTGCCATCCTGTTTTGCCTCTCACGTTTGACTGCTGACCCAGCTTTACATACCTGAGGTCAATCCCACTTGTTCTTGGTGTACACTCATTTGTATTTGGATTTTATTTGATAGTATTTTATTGAGGATATTTGTGTCTACATTCATAAAAAATATGAATTGGTCTATTATTTTCTTGTAATTTCTTTGCCTGACTTTGGTATTAGGGTTTGTACTGAAATTCAATATTGATCTCATAAAATGAATAAGGAAGTTTCCCCTCTACTGTCTTGGGAAAGAAATTACAGAAAATTGGAATCATTTCTTCCTTAAAGGTTTGGTAGAATTCATCAGTGAACCCATCTGGTCCTGGTGTGTTTTTTTGTTTGTTTGTTTTGTTTTTTGGAGGGTTATTAATTACTGAGTCGATTTTCTGCATCAGATTTAGGCATATTCTGATTGTCAATGTGTGTGTGTGTATGTGTATGTGTGTGTGTGTGTGTGTGTGCGCGCGCGTGCGCGTGTTTTGGCAGACTGTGTCTTTAAAAAATGATTCATTTCACCTAGGTCATCAAATCTGTGGGAAAAGATCTCTTAATAGTATTCCTTTATTATCCTTTTACTATCTATGGTGTTTGTTTTGAATACTCTTTCTTTTCAGTCTTTGTTCTTAGGGCTTTTCAGTTATGGCTGTTTGTATCGAGTTACCTTTAAGCTTGAGGAGTCTTTCCTCAGCCGTGTCCAGTCTACTAATAAGCTCATCAAAGGCATTCTTCACTTTTGTTGCAATGTTTTTGATCTCTAGCATTCTTTTTGATTCTTAGTATTTACACCTCTCTGCTTACCTTGCCCATTTGTTCTTGTATATAGTGTGGTCTACTTTATCTAATAGAGGCCTTAGTATTAGTGGTTTTAAATTTCTAGTCTGATAATTCCACAATAGTTACCATCCCAGTTCTGATGCATGCTCTGTCTCTCCAAATTGTTTAACTTTTGGTGTACCTTGCAGTTTCTTCTTGATAACTATGAAATGATGCACTTGGAATTGAGTCACATGGTGGTTTCAACTCATGATTTTCAGCTCCAGTAAGCTATGGTTCTCTGTCTATTCTTCTCTGTCTCTCCAAAGTTGGGACAGTGATTTGCTGTCTGACATCACTTCTGTTATGAATATAAGAATCATGCCAATTTTTCAGTTTGTTCAATTTTTTACATGTTTAGGAGTAGAAACTGCCAATCTCCTTACTGGTGGTACTGTCTTTTTAGCTAATACTTTCTGCCTTTCTTTTTTTTTTTTCTATTTTCCACTGCTCCTCCTTTATAGGTTTGAGAATTGCACTTTTTATTTTTATTTTCATGGTAATCATGCTTGAAAATTAACTTTGCACATTCAATATAAATTTAACATAATTGCATATTACCTTAACAATATCTAATGTGAAATAATATCTTATTCTACTTTCTGAATAATTCAAAGCTACTAGAATAATTTATCTGATTTTACACTATTCCAGAACTACATGCCATTTTCTCATATAGTAACCCTACAAATTAGATGTATATTCTTATATATATGTCTGATTAGATTTACATACATGCTTTGATTTACTCTACTTTTTAAGTATTAAGTATTGTCTATCTAATTTTCTTATATGGGGCCATGCCCTGTAATAGTGATCTGTCTACTCTTTTTTATTATTATTAAAATTTTAATTTTGTTTTATATTTCTAAGAATCCATATAAACAAATTTATTCTTCCTTTTCATTGCTTTTTTTCTTATAGTCTTCTCTGTTTCTTGCATTTCAGATAATTCCTACAAATAAAACTTCAAGTTCTCTTTTTTATCTTTAATTTTAACTTAAACTAGTTCTCATTTTTACCTTTATTGTTCTACTAATATTTTGAGAATTTACTTTAAATAAATAATGTATTTATTTTTCTAGAAGTTTATTTTGTTTAATAGTATTTACTTTCCTAAAAGTTTATTTTGACTCTTTTCCATATTTGCCAGTCATTTCTGGCAACAAGTATTGTTCTTTTTTTGAGTCTATATTTTACATCCTTTGTTTTCTCTTTTTCACTTTAGTGAGCTCTGATAGATATACAAAAAGCTGTACATATGTAATGTATACAACACAATGAATTGGGAGATAAATGTATATCATGAGACGATCCCAGCTACTCAGGAGGCTGAGGCAGGAGGATTGTGACTTCAAGGCCTGCCTGAGAAGCTTAGTAAGATACTGTCTAAACACACACACACACACACACACTCACACACACACACACGCACACACACACACGCACACACACACACACACACCAAGAAGCCATCACCACAATCTATACCATAAATGTTGTCTTTTACCTCCAAAAGTTTTCTCCTGTTCTCTATTTCTTTTTTTTTGTAATAAGTACACTTAACATAATATCTACCCTTTTATAAAACCTTGTATTACACAACAGTATTAACTATAGGCACTCTCTGTATTTTTTATTCTTGGGGTCAATCCCCAGTACCAAAATATATATATATTCTTATATGTACATCAAACTCTCTAGCTGTTTTTGTTTTTTAAAAAAAATCCATTTATTCTCATTTTCTAAGTTAATTTCATTAAACATGTTCAGGATAAATGAACTGTGTTCTAAGGTAACTTTTTGTTTATTTAAATTATAAGCATTCCTGTGAACAAAAGATAAATGTTCTTATTTCAGATTCTAGTCACATTCATTGCATTAGTAAAATAATTAGTTTAATTTTGGAATGGCAAGTGGGCAATGAGGTGTACTTAGAAATGAATATATTTACTGAAATAGTATCACTCTATTTCTAAAAGTTATCATCTTTTTCTTGTTTAGTTTATTACTGGTAGCATTATTAATTTTTCACCAATTATTAGTTAATACCATCCCTAACTTTATATTATCACTGTAAACATTATTAATGTTATAAATGATCACATGCAAAATATATAGGGTCCTTATTTTTGTGAGCTATCTTCTTAACATTTTAAGTTCTCATAAAACTCTATTTGTTATTTCCAATTGGAAAAAATGATACAAAGAATACCCTGGTAGTCTTATTTTTAAATTCTATTACACAGTTCTAAATTCCTGCTTTAAATTATATTAATCTGCCAGGCCTGCTAGTTCATGCCTGTAATCCCAGTACTTGGGAGGTTGAAATAGGAGGATCGCTGGTTCAAGGACAGCCTCAGCAACTTAGGGAGACTTTCAGCAACCTTGTGAGATCCGGTTTCAAAATAAAAAATAAAATAGGTCTGGGGGTGGAGCGTGGAGGTAAACTGCCCCTGGATTTGATTCCCAGTACCAAAAAAATTATATTAATCCTTATTAAAATATTTACTAATTTATATACATGCATTCATTTAGAATTAAAAATAAACAAGAAGTCTATTTTACATACAAAAGCAATAAACTAAATTGTACATGTATATTCTTAAGGGACATATGTGTGTGTATGAATGTGTATATGCATACAAACATATATATTTATATGTATATATGCATATGAATATATATATTCTATGGATGAGTAAAACTAATTTCTTGGGTAAATTAAGAGCATTACCCTCATAAATGAACCCTGCTGCAATTATTTATACACTACTTGAATACAAGACTTGTTAGCTTTTAATGTAAAAACAATTTACTTTTTGGTAACTTAGTGTTTATATTTAGGGCTCATAGAATCATTATGTAGGGAAAACAAAAGGTTATTTATTCCAAAAATCTAGGATTTCCAGGAATTTATTTTTTCAAAAAGTACACTTTAAGCTGGGCGTGGTGGCGCACACTTGTTATCCCAGTACTTTGGGAGGCGGAGACCGGAGGATCCAGGTTCGCGGCCAGCCTCAGCTCGCTCTCTCTCTCTGTCTCTCTCCCTGTCTCTCTCTCTCTCTCTCTACCTAGTGAGGCCCTCTGCAACTTCGTGAGACCTGGTTTCAAAATAAAGTATAAAAAAAAATAGGGCCGGGTGTATAGCGTGGAGGTAGAATGCCCCTGGGTTCAATCCCCGGTACCGCAAAAAAAAAAGTACACTTTAAAGTTATTTTTTCTTTGACAATAATATTTGAATCTTTATACAAGCACTCTAGTGGAAATAGATGAGAAAGAACTCAGCAGATTGAACCAAACCAGGCTCAGTAAATCTTGCTAATCATTATCATAAATGCCTGTCAGCAAGCCTACATCAAAGGTATAGATGTCATTGCTTGGTTCTTCACAGAGAGGCACCAACACCAATCTCACGTTCAATACAGCTGGCATCTCTGACTTCACATTGCTTAAGCCAACACATGTTGACCACAGCAAAGGTGAAGGCAGGATGGGACCAGCATGGAATTGTGCAGGGCGCAAATATTATTAAATGATTATTATTTGCTATGCCCTTATTGGCCAGGAAAGCTCAAGTGACCATGGACATAATCTGCCTCTCCTTTCCGTTGTCTAGCCCAAATTCTTCTTACTGCGGTACATTGATTCTATGTTTACATACAGAAAATTATACAGCTACTATTTAAAGCAACATATCCCACTTTTGCAAAATGAGGCAAAATGATTTTCATGCCAGTAGTATGTGTGCATGTATGTACTTGCACACACACAAACACTGAAAAAGATGCTAGGTCTGGGAGGAGATTTTAATATGCAGAATCGGTTTTTTAAATCTAAGTTTATGAATGGATATGTTATCTTTAATAATATGCAAAATATGTGACCTCTGTTTATGTTGTAGACATGTTAGGTGGCTTCTTTCCATACAAGAAGTCCTCTCCCTTTCTAAAAGAACATTCCCCTGCCCAGAAAATGAACTCTATACCAGGTACGGTGGTACATACCTGTATTCCCAGTATCTTGGGAGGCTGAGACAGGAAGATTGCAGGTTCTAGGAGAGCCTCAGCAACTTAACAAGACTCCCAGCAACCTAGTGAGACCCTGTTTCAAATAAAAAAAAATTTTAAAAAGGGTTGGGGCTATAGCCCAGAAGTAGAGTGCCCCTAGGTTCGATTCCCAGTACCGCACACACACAAAAATAATGATCTCTACATATTATGTTTGTACTTGATCTTGGCCTCATGGCTACAGTTAATTGTCTTATGACAGAATTCTTGATATAAACTGGATTATTCAAATTCTCTTTCTTAATGATTTAGAATTACTACTCTGGCTAGAGGTTTATTTGTTCCAAAATGTAACATATTACACTTAGACATTTATACACTTTTAGATAGACATATTTCACCAGGGAAACAGAGAAAGTTATTCCACACCATTAATATCAGAAGAAAAATAAAAGGGAGTAATTGCTGACCACTTTCCATATTCTAATTGAGTGTCTCTGGTTGAGGCCTGGCTTTATTCCTATACCTGAGTTCTGAGACATACCCCGATATATAATTATCAAAGTCATCATGTCCTGGAGTTGCTTCGGATTGTTTCAGTTATACACAAAGGGCCATAAAATATACATGATTTGAAAAAGGTAGGTGTGAGAGGTCACTCCACAGATACCACTCTGGCTTTAAGGTATTACATTACTCCCAATCCACCAGTAGCCAGTGCCTGGAGGACAGCCTCTTTAGCCTTGCAGAATACAACAAATGTTACATGTTTCCTATGGAAGGAATAATTTTTATCTTTGCTATTAAGATAAAAACTTTCAGTTTAAGATATTAAACAAATTCATTGAGGAAAAAGCATAAGTATTTTCACAATTGTAGCACATCTAAAATTCATCATTTGTATTTCTCTGCTTTCTGGTTTTCCAACAATAAGTTCCACTTGATTTCTCATCCTTGAGACAGATGTTTCAGAATTAGAGCAAAACTCAGTGAATCTGAGGTATATAGGTCAGCATATCAGAGTGAAAAGAGAATGCCCTTTTGAGCTGGCTACTCTAGCTTCAAATCCCAAACCCTCCATTACTATTTGCATGATCTTGGGCACATTACTTTATCACTCTAAATTTCATTTTCTTCCTCTAAGAAACATTAGATGGGTCAGTATGGGACATAAATTAAATGAGATGGCACTTGTCATGTAGCTCAAGTGGTAGCTGATATATGGTAAGTGCACAGAGCATATCAATTCCTTTCTCTTGCATTGGAATACCTGTAGATTTAACTCAGGATTTTATGTTAATACACAATTCAGTTAAGGCTGGGGAGTGGTGACAGAGGTCCCCCACATTTGCTCCAGAGGTCTTTTAGTGTTAATAACACCAATGATGAAAATCCTTTTTATTCGTTCTAGAATCAATTTTCATTATGTATCTGTCTAGAACATTCCCTATAACAATAATAAATGCTGGTTATTGATCACTAACTAAGTAGCAATCAGCTCAGCATTATATCATTTATTATACTTAATATTCACAGTAACACTCTGAGTTAACTATTGCTATCTTTATTTTAATATTGTAAAATCTGAGGTGTAGAAAGTTTAAGTAAGTTTATCCTCCAAGGTCACTAGCCAGAAAGTGAGACTCAGAATTCAAAACCAACTTTGTCTGTCTCCAAAGTCAATATCATGACCAACGTCTTTTATATCTAACCCATTAAAGTCATAGTGGCCTGACTTTTCAGTATTTGATAGCAATCCAGGAAATGAATAGATAAAAGGAAAGTAAGTGATTCTATCAATCAGTACTTGAAAAAATAAAAGCAGCTTACATACCTACTGTATTTTCTCAACTAATAATTAACACTTCATAATACCATTTTATGAAGTATTTTCCATTTTCAAATTGTACCAATTTCAATTTGATTTTGCTTATATTTCTCAGTTTATTAAAACATGTGTGCTTGTTTTGCTGAGTAATTTTTGTTTTCTTTTGTGTGCTCTTTTTCTCTCTTCTCTTTTTAGTAATCCCAACCTATTTGGGCAAAGAAAATAGAAGTGCGATAACACTAACTTTTATGGCTTAGCAATTTTTTTTATTTTAGTATTATCTCGGTCAACATTCACTGCTATAATCCAAAAGACCTAACCACACAATTTAGAGGAAGGAAGATTTATTTGTTCAGTTTCTTGGAGATTCTGGGTTCAGTCCATGTGAGGCCAGGGTCTATGGATGTCAGGGCACGGTGGTGGGAAGCAGAGAGAGAGAGAGCACACAGCCTCTGTTTCTAACATCAAAGAGGCCGAAGGAGAGACAGCAAGCAGGGGGATGAGGAAGAATATATAGTCCCCAAGGCCACATCACCACGGACCCCTCCTCGGCAACCGAGCCCTGCTTCCAACATTGCTACCTTGTCTCCGTGAGGGCTAAGGGATATTCTAAATCCAAACCATTACAAGTATAATAATCAAAAAGGTGTGTAATTAGAATATTATGTTTAAAATTGATTTGATTAATATTAAAAACTTGTAGAAGTAATTTATTCAGCAAATGTTTGTTGATTGCTAGATTGTTAAAGGGTAATAATAAAATGATGTTCCTGCCCTGTATTAGGTAGGGTTCTCTAGAAGAACACAACCAACAGGATATGGGGGATTTATTAGATTGGCTTACACGATCAGAAGTGGGTTAGTAGATAATGGCCATCTGCATGCAGAGAGCCGGAGAAAGAGTAGCTGTTCAGTCCAAGAAGCTGGAGCCTCAGCACTAGAGACCAATGATGCTGTCCCAGTCCAAGATGGAAAAACTTGGAAACACGCTGGTGAATCATTGGTGAGAGTCACCTTGGAAGAGTGAAGGAGACGGAGTGCTAGTTCCTCACCTCAGATGGGCAATGGCAGCAGCAATAGATGCATCTGCTCACCAGGAATGGAGTCTGCCTCAGCCTTGCTTCCTCCTCCTTCCACCATTTGCTCCCTCTGGGCACCCAGCCTACTGAACAGTGCCACCCACATTCAGGACAGAGCTTCCCCCTCTATTTGCTGTCCGCCATGCCCATCATCTCTGGAAACACTCACCGAAACACCCAGAAGCTTCTCCTTTTTTTTTTTTTTTGATAATGGGGATTAAACCCAGGGGTGTTCTACTTCTGAGCTATACCCCTAGCCTTATTTTGTTTTTCAGTTTGAAATGGGGTCTTGCTAAGTTACCACTCACTAAAGGCCTCAAACCCACAATCTTCCTGTATCAACCTCCCAAGTACTGGGATTACAGGCATGGGCCACCAAACCTAGCTTCCCCAGAAGTCTCTTAATTTTACATGTCTCTAAATCTAATTAAGTTGACAATCCAGATTAACCATCAAAAGACCTAAGGGGCCGGGTGTGTTGGCACACGCCTGCAATCCCAGCACTTGGGAGGTTGAGACAGGAGGATCATAGGTTCAAGGAGACTCTCACAAACCTAGTGAGACCCTTTTTCAAAATAAAAGAATAAAATAGGGCTGGGGGTGTAGCTCAGAGGTAGAATACGCCTGGGTTCAATTCCCAGTACCAAAAAAAGAAAGAAAAAAAGACCCAAGGGCAAATAGAAGGTAAATAAATGAAAGAATCTATGGTCTTATTAAGGAATAATTAGTGTTATTTTAAAAATAAAGCATGCTACTTCACAGTGGACTGGGCCCAAGGAATGATCAGGCATGCTTTATCACTCGCTGGTCAACTTATGTCTACGCCCTTTGAGTCTATCAGGCCTGTCTGCCATACTCTCTGAGGATCACTGATGTTTTTGTCACCTCAGCTATTTTGGGAACCAAATTGAAAGTGAAGTCAAGTTCTGTTGCATGAGAATCCAGGACTATATACATATCAAGGATGTCTGGGCAC
This sequence comes from Glis glis, assembly GCA_004027185.1. Taxonomy (NCBI): domain Eukaryota; kingdom Metazoa; phylum Chordata; class Mammalia; order Rodentia; family Gliridae; genus Glis; species Glis glis. The sequence continues at coordinate 16,715 of PVJS01029163.1, forward strand.
CATTCTATTATTCTGAATCATTTAATAAGAGCTGTGACATTCCCTGAAGATTATATATGACAGTTAGGAATCCCCATTTCCAGGAGCACACAGACTACAAGAAGACATTTGTTTCTGACCCTGCACAAAAAGAAGGGCTGTCATGAGTTGATTTTATGGGCAATGACAAGATGACTCAGATAAGGCATGAGTAGGACCTTTGGCTTAAAACAAACAAAATGGGGCAATCCAAAATGAGTCAATCACAAAATTCACCCTGCAAAAATTATTATTATTTCTACTTAAAACCATAATCCTCTATTTTAGTACTAATTTCCACACTGATTCCTCTGTATTTTTGGTATTATTTCTAAAAGAAACGACCTACCAAAGCACAATTTTATAGAAGTAGTTGTATGGTTCATCTGACATGGGTTCTTCTCCCTCACATTACATAAGCCAATTAATTAGTTAAATACTTTATAAAGAAATTTTATTCAAAGTGCTGCATAAAAGCATTTTCTTATAAGGGCATTTCATGAACATCCCATTTTAAAGCTCAGTTATTTCTTTTCTTTTTTTAATGTCTTTTGTTTATTGCTTTTTTTGTTTAATGTCTTTTGTTATTGTAAAAGGAAATACTATCTTTTATCATCCATTACAAATTTTTTAGACTTTTATTGGCACGATAATAGACTTTTAAATACAGCAATCCCTCTGTATTCGTGGATTCTGTCTTGTGGCTTCAACTTATCATGGATCAAAAATATTTGTCAAAAACCTGAACATGTTTGGAACAGTTGTACCGAACATGTTCAGACTTTCTTGTAATTTCTTAAATATAGTTTAATAACTATTATCCTAGAATTTACATTATATTAGGTGTTCTAAATAATCTAGAAACAATTTAAAGTATATGGGAAGATGTGCATAGGTTATGTGAAAATACTATGCCGTTTTATATAAGGACTTTGGCATTGGCAGATTTTGGTCTCTGAGGGGGGTCCTGGATCCAATCCTTCATGGATACCAAGAAAAAACTGCATCTGAAAATAAATTATTTGTTTATTATCTTCCTTCTCCACTAACATTCAAACTCAATAATTGCAACTACTTTATCTAATTCACCTCTGTACATGCCAGAACTAGAATACTAACTGGCACCATTAGCAACTAAGTGAATCTTCATTATTAAGATAGAGCAAAACAAGTGGCTAGAAATCTTAAAGCCATCCTATGAATAAATAAGGTGAAATTGATTAAACATTTAATTTATGTGTAAATGTAGACCAAATTACAACAAATACACTGCCAAATTACATTGTCTTTCCATTAATAATTCCTATTAATTTCTTAGTGGTAATTGGCAAACAGTGAGAATACAGTTATTCTCTACCTATTTTCTTTTCTTCTTCCTAGTTATACATTTTTCATTGAAATTTCTTTATTTCCATATGCCAATCCAAATGACCATTATTTTTTCATTATTTCCAATATTTTATTTTGTAATTGGCTGATATTTTTAATACTCATGGTATTCGGACTTATATGGTTTTACTTTTTATTGCACACATCTGTCAAATATGTGGACGAAGTGATACTCCCATGGTGTGTGTGTGTGTGTGTGTGTGTGTGTGTGTGTACTTATATATTCTCCTGAGACTTTCTGTAAACATATACCCAAATACATTCAATTTATCTAATTTATCTAATACTTTTTCTGATAATATTCCCACTGCCAGATAATAAAGGGATTAAGTCTATGTTTTTGGAGCCAGATTTCAACATACAAATTGACAATTACTTTCTCTGTGCCTCATTTTCCTCTTCACTAACATGAGTATGAGAGCTGCCACCTCACAGTTGTCAGGTAATAAGAATAAAATATTTATTACAGTGACAGACGTGTTGTGAAATGTTAGTGTTTTGAAGACAGTTCTCTAAAGATTTCTCATATGTCTGTAGATCATAGAAGCAGAATCGCTGAATGTTTTCTTCCAGACTATCTTGTATGAATATTTTTAGAGTGAAAGTCTAGGAAGATAGAGATAATAGTATCTCTTTCCTGATTAAAGGGTAGGTTAATTTACAGTTCATAAAATAAATATAATATATCCCATTGTAATTTATATAAAGTTTTAGCAGGTTTGCTGGAAGCTCATTAAAAAGTTTGGGTCTTCCTTAGCTTGAGGTTCTGGCTGCTACTAATGCTATGAGTATAAAACTTTCTTCTGTCTCTGTCCTTCCTACAGGTCTCATGTCTTCTCCTAGCACTCATGAGAGCTAATTATTATTAGTGAATCTTCATTATTAAAATATAGCAAAAGGAGTGGTATAGCAAAATGGAAATACATTTTGTATGCTGTCAAATAAAGTAGAATGTCAGACTCTACATAGTTCTTTATAGTAATATTATGAATATTACATTGTGGTCTTTCTTGATTTTTATATAACTTTCTAACTTTGAGCAAGATAAATGTTTTTGAGATAATTTCTGAATAATTTCTCCCCATTAACTATAAACCTTTCACCTTTGTTTTCTAAATTTCCATACCCTTCCTATTATATACTATAAAATATAGCCTTGTTTGAAGAACTTATATGGCCAGTTTCCATCCTTTCACCATTTCCTACAAACTACATATCAAATACCCTACTTATATTAAAACTACTTCAATTGTAGTTGTGTAAGTTTATCAGGAATATAGAATCTTTGGGAAGACTTCTTTCTTTCTTCCCTGTTTTTTCTTCACTCCACTGTAATCTCTGCTGCCTTTGGTCTTGCTGTGCAATCTCCCCTGCTCATAACACATGGTTCTTTATTGAAAATACTTTACCTTCAGGTGTTTTAAATATTCAAAGAAGTAAAATATAGCCAAGGGCTGCAGGTTTCTATTCACCACCTGAGTGATAGTGCAGAAACAGTCAGCAGTATTTGTAGTCCAAGATGTTTTATAATGTAACATTGCTTCTATTTGTTTTTACTCAGTCCCTCATTCTTTTTTTAAAAAATCTCAAAATATCATGCAAAATGGTCTATATTTAAGTCATTTAGTCATTTTCTTATCAATATTTTATGATTCACATCAGCAGTTATAAGCCTATCTCCTATGGTGTTTCTAGCGCAATAAACCATGATAAGGATTACCTTATCCTATGGCTTCAGCAGCAGTTATTAAGCTGTTCCGTCAACATAACTCAGCATGTTTAAGGTTTGTGAAATGTTACTGAAACAGTGTTTATAAATTACCACTTAATTTTTTAGTTATTTGTTAAGATTATAATACTAGCAATTAATGTAGAATTATATTAATCATTAGTATTATATTTTTATTTCATTGTTTGAATTTTAAAAACAAATTAAGTTTCTGAATCACATCATTTGTAAAAATAGGTCACCCCAATATTACTTAGGGTCAATTTGAAACAAAACTTCACAAATTGGTGTATTTACCCACTAACACCACTTCTCTCATGTCTTATATAAACAAAAACAATACACTCGTGCACACATACAGCATACACACACCACAAACACCACCGCGATTACAAAGGGGTAGCACAAAAGACATAAAATATGGCTTAGGAAGAAAGCATTTCTTCATTTGAATGAACCATTTTTAATGTTCATAACCATCTTTTTAATTTTACTAGGCAAATCTTACAGATGAGGAAGTTGAGTCTCTGTGAGCTACTAGAACTTAAGGAAGGACTCTGAGGCAGAAACAGAATTCTGTCATATGACTTTAGAAGGCATAATACATCAGCGATCAAAAGTTGAAAGTATGATTATCATGTATGTCATGAAATATTTCCTAAGGAGAATTTGAATTTTTATTCCCTCTTCCTAAACTAACAAATAAAAGAAAAAGTTAAGTCATGCTTCAGAGTTGAAAAGGGAAAATACATAGAAGAGTTTCATTTCAAAGATTCTGGACATCTTTCATTGTAAATAGTTTTTAAAATCTGTCAGTATTTCTGGTCATCTTCATATTTTGTTTCAAATTTGGATCACTATATTCAGATATGCTGGGTGTGTCTGTTACTCATTATGTACTAGCTGTGTGAACTGAGACTAGTTGCTTTAAAACCTTCTAACCTCCCGTGCTCCACGTTTGTAAATTGGGACTAAGAATTGTGTCTTTGCTGAGAGTGCTGAGAATTAACTAAAATCATTGGATTATTGGCAGTGTTTCTCATAAAGTAAATAGGCAATGTGTCACCTATTGGTAATTTTCTGTATATTCAAACTATGGTTATTTTACTACTCCATTACCATTACTAGTGCAAGTAAAAGAGAACTTTAATGTCTGCTTTGACTATTCTGTAGCAGGCACTAACTTTGCTTTAACTAGAGTTTCTGGTAAAATCCTCCAGCCAGTCTAGTCTTTCTGGCGTATTAGTTTTTGATTCAGACTTCTACACTGAATTCTCCTTTGTGTTTCTTGAATCCTGCTTTATGATTCTGATGTGAAGATTTGAGTGTAATTCCTAGGATCTTAATCTATAAATTGGTAACTCTTTCCATGTTATCAACATATTTTTATGCGTGTTCTATGCAGTTTAATCGTGTATGTAATAGAGAAATCTCAATATATTCTTTTTGTTTTCTTTTCTTAAAAAACTTTTACATTCCACTGATAATATATACTAATTATAGAAAATTTGTAAAATTACATGTAGAGGTGGAAGGTAAAAGAACCAGTATTCACACTACTCAGAAATAATTAACATGAGATTTTAGTTTATTCTAGGCTTGTTGCTTTATATAGTATACAATTCTGTATTCCAATAAGTATAAACATATATCTATACCGCTTTCTTTTAAAAATGTATCTGGCATTTACTATATGCCAAGTCAATATGCTTAAACATAAATTATCCACAGTGAGTGCCTAATCTATTTTTTATTGGTACATTGTAAATATGCATCATAGTGAGGTTCGGAGTGATAAATACATAGATGCAGTCAGCACTCCCTGTGTGTTTCCCTCCAGTCCCCACCCTGCTCCCTGCCCCCCGCAGGTGAGCATTACATTGATACAAAGGAAACCATCAAGAACCTAACCTATTATAATGTGAACATTAGAAAAAATGTTCAACATCATTAGCAATCAGGGAGATGCAAATCAAAACTACTCTAAGATTTCATCTGACCCCAATTAAAATGGCAAGCATTAAGAAGTCAAACAACAACAAATGTTGGTGAGGATGTGGGGAAATTGGGACTCTTCTACACTGTTGGTGGGATTGCAAACTAGTTCAACCACTGTGGAGATCAGTGTCGAGATTCCTCAGAAAACTGGGAATGGATCCACCATATGATCCGGCTATACCACTCCTGGGTATCATACCAAAGGGATTGAAACTAGAAAACAACAGTAATATATGCATACCCATGTTCATAGCAGCACAATTCACAGTGGCCAAATTATGGAACCAACCTAGATGTCTATCAACAGATGAATGGATTACAAAATTATGGGAAATACACATAATGGAATTCTACTCAGCAATAAAGAAGAACAAAATAACAGCATTCGCAAGAAAATGGAAAGATCTGGAGAACATTATGTTAAGTGAGATTAGCCAATCACAAAAAAAGAAGGGACATATGTTTTCATTAATATGCGCAACTTAGGGAGTAGTGGGGACACAAAAGGGACTCCAATGACAATGGAGAACTCTCAGTGGTGCAAGGGAAGGGGTACAGGGGAAGGGGAAGGGTAAGAAAGAAGTGAATCTATGGAATTACTGTCATAAACAATGTGTTCATATGAGATTATACCAACATCATTCTCAGTGCTACATGTGGGTGGGGGGAGGCAGGGAGGGAGGGACACCAAGAGCTGTGTGCATGTATGTTAACACCAAACTGATACTCATTGTGATGTGAGACTACAATGCACCAATAAAAACATAAAAAAAGAAAAGTACATACAACACTTATTCACAGCTTAAACAAAAGTTATGAATTCAACGTTCTTTGTTCAACTATCTCCAAGCTTAGGAAGTTTAACATAATTAAATCCCAGAAACTCACTGGATGCCTCACTCTCATCAGATCTTTCGCACTTCTATCCTCCCAGATACACTATCATGTTGATTTTGTGCTGACCACTGCCATGTTTGTTTTCCTCATATTTTTGTTTCCTTATAGATGTGCACTAAGGTTAGTGAACTGTGAATGAGCTGAGATTTTATCTCACTTTGTAATCTAACAGGTTACCAACCCATGATTTCATGAATGCAGGCAAACAGCCACAAAACTTCTACACTGTACACAAAGGACAGTTCGTTAATCACAGCAACAGCAGAACCAGAGAATTAGCATTTCCACAAGTTCTCCAAGTGTCTTTTCCCATAGAGGCCCTTGAAAATGGCCAGATGACCACACACAGTGAGGAGATTACAGGAGAGGGACTCTGAGCTTAAAGAACCCAGCTTTGTCATAATGGGGGCTGCAAGTGTACTTGAATGTTGTTCCAGAAGGCGTTATCATTAATCAGTATATAGGAAAGTCAAGAACAGGCCTTTTCTGTTTCTTTTTGTGTCATTTTAGTAATTTTTTGTGCCTATTTGCTTAGGTGTAGATGAAGCCGATGGTTAAAAGTACAGCCTCTGACCCATGTTTCCTCATTTAAATCTTAGTTCTACCATTCATTAGCTGTATGATGCTGGTCAGCATATTTAACTGTTCTATGATCAGTTAATCAATATCTAAAATATGTTCTCTCTTACATTGCTGGTAGGAATGTACATTATATAAATGCATCAGAAAACTCATATATATAGATAGATATAGATAATTATCAGATATATCTTTAAATATGCAAAATAATATTCATGTCAGATTTATTTATAATAGGTTAATTTGGAGAGCATTCCAAACATCCCCATTACTAAAGTGGGTAAAAAAAATACAAAACAAAACTGCAGAATAAAATGGAAAACCTTATAGCAATGGAAAACAATATATTACAAATGCCCATTGAATATATGTATATCAATCATAGTAAGAGAGTGAAGCTAAGTACAAAAAAAAAGAAATCGTTATTATTCTATATTCTTCCAAACAAGTAAAATTAACTTACGATAATAGATGTCAGAATACTGATTATTCTCCAAAGCAGACTGATAAGAAAGGGTAATAAGGAAACCTTCTTGAATGATCTGGGTGGTAGTTATATGTGTGTTGACATAAGTAAAAAAAAAAAATATATTTAACTGCACACATTAGGTTTGTGGAATTGCCATTTGTAAAATATATACCTAGTATTAGGGTATTTATAGGAGGTAGATGATTAGATAAAAACTTTGTAGATGATTTTTCTAAAATAAAATATTTAATCGATAAGATTATAATGTCTTTCATTAATTTTCTATTCTTCCGTGTCCAATACATAGTCACTAGCTATCTGTGGCTATTTAAAATTAGTTAATATTATAGAAAATTTAAAAATTAGGTCCTCACTTGCTCTAGCCACATTTTAAGTGTTCAATATCAATAGCTATATAGATAGCATTTTTAGAATATTTCTGTCATTGCCTATAATTCTATGTGGACAACTTTTGCCCTCAGTCCTTGCAATCCTTGACATCCTGAAGAGAACAAAATAAACACATGAAAATATAGTGAAATGTGTATGAGAAAATCAACAATTTTCTTAATGGAGGTATTCTATATTCACAAAAATAATATTCATCTCCTGTTTTTATAACTGTTATTTTATTGTGTTTTCTGGAAGAGTATTTCTAATTTGTTCTCCATGTTACTGATGTGATCTTAAGCTTTATCAGTTTTATCCTATAGTATCTTAAATGTAAATTTAAATTTTACTTTCTGTCTGATCTCCTTGCAATCCTTCAGGATGATTCTCTTCCATCTCCCTTTTCATATAATCCTGTTTGTTTTGTTTATGTCCATCACAGTATATTCTTTCCGTGGGACATTCTGATTCTGTTTCATATAAGCATTGATTTCTTTCATTATATTGAAGAAACCCCAGAGTATTCAAAATATTCATCTGTCTGGACAGCTGTTTATAGTTGTCTGTGTGTTTGTTTAACTGTGTGTTCTTTCTTTCAACATCTAGGATAGTTTCAGCACGGCTATCAAGACCCTTTAGACTTACAGATCAAAGGCTGATTTGTAAGAACAGTTGCCAATTCAGGTTCATTTTTCTACCTGACACTCACCTGGTGACACTTTGGATCTATGAAGGCATCTTAATGCTTAGTTTTCTGAGCCCACAGAAGTGTGTGTGTGTGTGTGTGTGTGTGTGTGT
>PVJS01029164.1:0-24977 GCA_004027185.1 Glis glis
ACACACACACACACACACATACACACACACACACACATACACACACACACACACACACACATATTTCTTATTTATTGGTATGATTCACTTGCTTCCTGACAGACTTCAATTTCTACAGATTCCATTGCTGGGCAAATGCAATCCTGTCTAATCTGTAAAGGCCCCAAGTGCAGGGGCAAAGAGAAGCATTAACAAAATGGTCTTTGAATGAAAAGCCCAAGATTGGGCAACCTTCCTTCCTCATGGAATATGTCTTTGGAAAATTAAACTTAAAATACAATTTATGGGAATTTTAAGAGGTGAGCCTAGTGATTTTTTTTCCCTGTTGTCCTACTATGGTTGTTTTTGCAAGAGAAAGAGGTAAGAGAGATTCCATAGCCTAGTCTGGGTCCACATAGCAGGTGCATCTTAATCCGTCAGCCTGTAGGTTTTGTGAGTCTCCTGTGTGGGGTGTCAAGGTCAACTTCTGAAAGAAGCAAGACCTTCATTGAAACAGCTGAGGCAGAGAACAACATGGAGATCCAGTCTGGGGCCCAGGCTCTGGGCAAGCAAGCTAGAATCCTTTTTCATCCCAGATAGCTGGTAGGAATGGAGGGAGAGGAGAGAATAACCTTGGGGAAGACCGGGCTTATTAGAAGCTAACGGAATGGGAGCTTTCTGACTTCTAAGGGAAACAGGGAACATGCTCAAGGCCAAAGCAAAAAGGAGAGTAAATTCACAACCCAGAACACATCCCGATGTTTCTTATAATGACCTTGCTTCAGTCATACTGGAACAAGTGTTTTTAAGGCTTCCATTTGTTGAGCAATAAATATGACCAGGAACATCACCAAAGGCTTTACATCAATGAGATCACTGTCTTCACAACAATCGTATGAGCTACAGATAATTATGACCCCCTGCTCCCCAGATTACAGATGAGGAAACCAAGCCTCTGTACGCTACCGAATGGGCCCATGGAAAGAAGCCAAGCTTCTCACACCGGTCTGGCCACTGCTTCTTTATCACTAAACTGTGCTATTACTCTTTCATGAACAGAGGTGCTGACTTCCACAGAAAGTCGACATTCAAAAGGGTAAGCCACAAAAACTGTCAGGATGTTGAATGGTCCACGACTCACTCATATTCATTGCCTGCTTACTTAGAAAGGAAAACAGATAAATAAATGCTGCTTTAGAAACAGTGTTTAGCTACCAGTGTTTGGAGAAAATATTTTGTGCTTAGAATTTTATTTGAGATATTAACAGCATGCTACTAATATTAATGCCTGATTGAAGTTTAAAAGGGGTTTAGAACCGTATGAGGGAAGGTTTACATAAATATAAGTCAAAACTCCTTCAGCAGTAAAAAAAAAATAGTGAATGAGTGAGAGAATAAAATACTTTGAGAGAGAGAGAAATTTTTCTCTCCGCTAATTTGTAAGTCAAGGTCAAGGGCTTTAGTGGCATGCTCAGGCATTGATAGTGGGCATGAAAAGTTGAAACTACTTGGGGAAAGAGTTTGGCAGTTTCTTAAACATATATTTAACATATGACCTAGCATTAGGCATTTACCCAAGAGAAATGAAAACATATGTCCATAGAAATACTTTTGCATTTTGATTCATACAAATAGGAACAATAGGTGAATGGGTAATTTGTGATATATTCATATAGTGATGACCGCTCAGCAATAAAATGGGATGAACCACTAATAACATGTAGCACAGATGCAGCTCACAGATACGCCGAAAACAAGCTGAACACCAGAATACACAAAGTTTGAGTCTGTTTATATGAAATTCTTGAGGCAAAACTAATCAATGGTGACAGAAATCACATCAGTGGTTTCCTGGGGCAAAATGTATTGGGGTGGGGGACTGACTACAGAGGGGCATAGAATTCTGAGGAGGTGGAAAGGTTCCATTGATTGGGATGGTGGTTACACAAGTGCACACACTTTTTCAGACGCATTCACCTGATAATGTTTGAAATACTTTATTACATGTAAATGATACCTCAACAAAGTTGATTTTAAAAAAGATTGTGGCTTAGAAGAGAGTATGCATTAAAAAATAAAAACAAAAACTCTGTCTGTTTTTCTTCCTCAAAATGTCTTCTGTATCCAATACTTGTTTCAGAAAGGAAGTTTATATCCTGTTATTTTTCCTTAGTTGCAAGGTAGGTTGTTGTTTATAAATGCCAAGTGGAAAAATTAGAACACTGAGATAAAACTATTAAGGATTTTTTTTTTTTTTGGTGCTGGGGATTGAACCCAGGGACGTTCTACTTCTGAGTTACACCCCCAGCCCTATTTTATTCTTTATTTTGAAACAGGGTCTTGCTGAGTTGCGGAGGGCCTTCCAAGTTGAGGTTGGCAGCGAACCTGTGAGCCTCCTGTCTCAGCCTCCCAAGTACTGGGATTACAGGAGTGCGTCACCATGCCCAGCTTATTAAGGATTTTTAAGTCATATCTTACCTGGCTAATCAGATTTTCTAAATATTTGAGGTTTTAAGATGCAGCGTTTTTTTCACATTACATGCAGTTCTAGAAATCTTTTATTTTATTCTAGAAAAGGAGAAAAGGAATTACAACATACCATGGCAGGCAGCAACTCCCTGATGAGCATGCAGAAGGAGAGAGATGCAAACTTTCAGGACACGGGGTAGGCATGTGTCTCACCTGGGCACCAGTGAATCAGGAGCAGCGAATTCTCCCCGAGAGCTCTGGCACACAGGACAAGCGCCGTGCAAGATGCAGCATTCTTAAAATGCTATTTTCTAAATTAATATTCACCTCCAAATGGCTTAAGTAACATTTAGGGAACGTAACTTAATCCTCTCTGAGCCGGGCGTGGTGGCGCACGCTTGTAATCCCAGTACTTGGGAGGCTAAGACCTGAGGATCCGGGTTCGCGGCCAGCCTCACCTACTTAGTGAGGCCCTCTGCAACTTAGCCAGACCCGGTTTCAAAATAAAAAGAATGCCCCTGGGTTCAATCCCTGTACCGCAAAAAAAAAAAAAAAAAAAAAATCCTCTCTGAATGCTTCCAGGCTATGATTACAAATGTCAAATATCACTATTCTGTAAATAGTGATGATTTCAAGATTTGTTGTGGTACTTAGGGCTGTGGCTTCTATGCTAAGAGGTCTCAGAATAGTGAACTTTTTAAGTTCTTGTATTTGTGACGTATTCTTTTCTGTTTCTCTCGTTGAGCCGTCAGCAGCTCCCCTCCTTTTTCCTACTGTCTATGTCTCTCCCTACTGGAGTTGCTTTCATCTCTTCTAACCTGCTAAGATAACCAACTTAACAGAACTAGACAGAGCCAGTGATCCCAACTATTGATTTTCAAACTACCAATTGACTGTTTTCAAAAGAATCGGCAAGAAACTTATTCAAATGACAGATGTCCAGGCCCCATCTTGGGTGGTTCTAATAATCTAGCTCAGTATGCATCATGTATGTTTTTTGTTTGTTTGTTTTGTGACACTGGGGCCTGAATCCAGGGTCTCACACATTCTAGGAAAGTGCTCTCCCTCTAGCTATATCCCCAGCACCTCTCTTCTTTCATTTCATTTTGAAATGGTCTCGCTAAGTTGCCCAGGCTGGCCTTGAACTTGTGATCCTCCTGCCTCAGCCTTCATGAGTAGCTAGGATTACAGGCATGTGCCACCATGCCCAGCCATACATGGTTTTTAAATTATAGAAATATAGCCGGGTGTGGTGGTGCATGCTTGTAATCCCAGTACTTTGGGAGGCAGAGACCGGAGGATCCGGGTTCGCGGCCAGCCTCAGCTCTCGCTCTCTCTCTCCCTGTCTCTCTCTCTCTCCTTAGTGAGGCCCTCCACAATTTCATGAGACCGGGTTTCAAAATAAAGCATAAAAAAATAGGGCCGGGGGCGTAGCGCGGAGGTAGAACGCCCCTGCGTTCAATCCCCGGTACCGCAAAAAAAATTATAGAAATATGTTTGAGTATGTTTGGACATACACAAAAGTAGAGAAATTACTGTAATGAACCACTACCTACTCGTCATCCAGCTTTAAGAATATTTAATGTTTGTCAGTCTTCTTCATCTATCTGCCCTAGTCTTCTTTTCTTTTTTGCAGTAGAGATAGGGTTGGCAAACTATGTCCCCACAAGGCAGATCTAACTGCTGTTTGTTTTAAAAACATACCATAATTCACATACCATAAAATTTATCCTCTTAAAGTGGACAAGTCATTGGTTTTTAGGTTTTCATAATGTTGTACAAAGATCACCATTATAAAATTCTAAAGCATCATCCCCATGCCAAAGGAAACCCTACCTCATTCGCAGTCACTCATTCTCCATTCCCCCACCCCCAGCAACCACCAGTTAACGTCCAGTCTCTAAGGCTTTGCCTATTTTGGTTATTTCATATCAATGCATTCATGCAATATGTGGTCTTTTCTGTTCCGCTCCTTCACTTAGCTAAATGGTCTCACAATTCATCCATGTTATAAAACATGTTCCAGTCCTTTATTCCTTTATATGGGTGAGTAGTATCCCATTGTAAAAATATATTGTTTTGTTTATCCATTCATCAGTTGGACAGTTGGGTTGTTTTCACATTTTAGCTATGATAAACAATGCTGAATATTCACATCCAAGTTTTGGTAGAAATATATGTTTTCATTTCTGTTGGGTATATATCTCTCACTGAATTTCAAATTTAGCGACATTGCTGGATGGTATGGTCTCTATTGTTGAGCTTTTTGAGGAACTGCCAAGCTGTTTTCCAAAGTGGTTATGCCATTTTACATTTTCACCAACAGTGTGCTAGGGTTCCAGTTTCTCTAAATTCTCAACTATCGTCATCATTCATTTTTTGACTTCTCCTAGTGGGTGGGAAGTGGCATCTCACTGAGATTTGGTTTACATTTCCCTAATGACTAATGATGTGAAACATCTTTTCATGTGCTTATTGGCCATTTTTATACCTTCGAAGAAATGTCTATTCAAATCTTTTTTGCCACTTTCTAATTGGGTTACCTGTTTTTTTTATTGTTGATTGTAAGAATTCTTTTTTTTTTTTTGCGGAACTGGGGAATGAACCCAGGGGCGTTCTACCTCCGAGCTACACCCTCAGCCCTATTTTTTATTCTTTTATTTTGAAACACAGTCTCACTAAGTTGCAGAGGGCCTCACTAAGTAGCGGAGGCTGGCCACGAACCTCTGGTCCTCCTGTCTCAGCTTCCCAAGTACTGGGATTACAAGCGTGCGCCACCACGCCTGGCTGTAAGAATTCTTTATATGTTCTAGATACTAGAGTCTTTTCAGATAAAGGATATGCAAATATTTCTTTCCAATCTGTGGGTTGTATTTTCACTTTCTATCTTGATAGTGTCCTTTTAAGTACAGAAGGTTTTTTTTTTCTTTTCTTTTTTCTTTTTTTTGTTTCAGTGCTGGGGACTGAGCCTTGGGCCTAAGGTATGCTAGGCAAGTATTCTGCTGCTGAGCTACGTCCTCAGCCCACTAAAGGTTTTAATTTTAATTACCATTGCTTGTGCTTTAGGTAACATATCTAAGAAACCACACATATTTAAGATCACAATTTATACCTATGCTTTCTTTTAAGAGTTTTATAGTTTTAGGGGGATTTAGGTTTTGTGGGTCTAAATTTTTAAAAAGCTTCTCATGTACTTCTAAGGCAATACTAGTTTAGGAAAATAAGAGTGAGTAGATTTTGACTGCCTCCAAGAGTTTAGAAAAAAAGGATGAGCCGGGCGTGGTGGTGCATGCTTGTAATCCCAGTACTTGGGAAGCTGAGACCGGAGAATCCGGGTTTGCGGCCAGCCTCAGCTACTTAGGGAGGTCTCTGCAACTTAGTGAGACCCTGTTTCAAAATAAGGAATAAAAAGATAGGGCTGGGGGTGTAGCCCGGAGGAAGAATGCCCCTGGGTTCAATCCCCAGTACCACAAAAAAAAGAAAGAAAAAAATATGAACTTTGGTGGTTTTTGGGATATCTATGTTGAAAGAGCAGAGGCCTTTTTTGGTCTTCTTTTGGTCTCCCCCCCCCCCATATCGCAGATAGCTGAGATGGCCACAGTTGATTCCAGAAAAGTATGTATTACTATTTAGGTCAGCTCATAGTACCAACGAGATAAATTAGTCCAAACATGCTTAGGAAAAGCTCCTTACAGTTTCAAGTTTGAAAAACAGGCTTTATCTTAAGACCTTCTCAACATTTGGTTGAGATCACAGTTCTGATCCAGATACTGGGAAATGTTGTGGAGGAGAGGAAGCAAATATTAGCAGCTGGGACCTAGTTTCTAGCTAAGGAAAGATGTAATGGATGGGCACACATCTTTCAGCTGCCGACAGAAAACATCCAGGCACAGCCATGAGCCATCAATTGCTGGTTGACAGTTTGTTCCAGGGATGCAGAGGCCAATGGCTCTTAAACTTGAAAGGGCATCAGAATCAGCTCCAGGGCTTGTAAGAACCCCGGCTCCTGGGCCCTATCCCCAGAGATTCTGCTATGGAAGGCTGGGGTGGGGCCATGAATTTGCATCTCCAATAGGCTTCCAGTTGATGCTGATGATGCGGGCCCTGTGACCGTACTTTTAGCAGCACTACTTCAGATACATGACTGACTGTCCTGCCCGGGTGCTCACTGAACATCAAGCAATCACTGGGCCGGGAGACTCATCTGGTGACCCTGCTTGGTGATGAATAGACTAATAGTACACTAAGGAAGTCAAGGGGCAATAAGTACGGTTTCCAAATTTGGTTAAAATTCCCAATCGCTGGGAATAGGAAGCCTCAGGTCCATGTCCTGTCCCCTTCCCCTTTTTTTGTAGTACTAGGGATTGAACCCAGCATTAATTAATTAATTAATTAATTTATTATTTATAATTTTTTTGTGGTACTGGGGATTGAACCCAGGGGCATTCTACCTCCGAGCTACACCCCCAGCTCTATTTTTTTATTCTTTATTTTGAAACAGGGTCTCACTAAGTTGCAGAGGCCTCACTAAGTAGCTGAGGCTGTTATTTTATTTTATTTTTTTTTGCGGTACTGGAGATTGAAACCAGGGGCTTCTACCTCTGAGCTACACCTCCAGCCCTATTTTTTAGTCTTTATTTTGAAACAGGGTCTCACTAAGTTGTGGAGAGCCTCACTAAGTAGCTGAGGCTGGCTGCGAACCTGGATCCTCCGGTCTCAGCCTTGCAAGTACTGGGATTACAAGCGTGCGCCACCACGCCCGTCTTGAGGCTGTTATTTATAATTTTGAAACAGGGTCTCACTAAGTCGCTGAGGCTGGCCTTGAACTTGCAACCCTCCCGTCTCAGCCTCCCAAGTACTGGGATTACAGGCATACGCCACCATACCTGGCTAAAATTCCTAATCATTGACAGTCACATTTCAGGTTCTAGGATTATGGTCTTTTCCCAAATGTCGCCTGGTCACTTAGGCAAATATCTTGAATTCAATAAAACATGCAGGAATTACCTAAATAACTCTTGCTTTTCTGATAGCGTTGGTATTTGTTCTCTCTAAAAGCATGTGGACATCAGCTGCGGGTTGGGAGTGCTGTTCAGGAACATCCACTGTGTTTGTGATAATGTATTTGACCTGTGGCCAAATGGGACTCTTGAGAGATGTGGCTGTGACTTTGACAGATCGAGCCAAAGTTAAATCCTGATGAACTGCAGAGGAATTTTATCAGTCCCAGGACGGTTGCCAGTTGAGTTGGGCAAAAGAGTGACTTTCCAAAAATGTCCAGAGAAATCTACATTTATTCTGTCACCTCTACTTCCAATGTTCTCCAAGGTTGGCTTAAAAACTTCATTTTCCTACTTTGCACCATTTCCATGATCATACGTTTAAACGTGAAAAGAAATGTTAAGCCACGTTCCTGCCTCTCACAAATCAGTAAAAGCAGAGCTCAGCAAGCAGAAGGGAGTTTACAGTTTTGCTGATGTCAACGAGGCAGGAGGAGTCCTTCAGTACAGAAGAGAAGTACAAAATTTGTTTCCGTTGGTAAACTGAGGAGTCTCAAGGATAGAGAGAAGTCTAACAGGCTGGCCACAAGAAGTCATTTTTGCATTTATGCTCTTAGAGCTGAACCTGAAGTCAATTAGTTATGTTTGGAGAAAAGTAGGACATTTGCAAGAAAACACAAGTTCTATGCCAACCTAGTCGAAGCCTGTCTACCTGTGCCTTCAACTCTGCTTGCTCCTCATTTGCAGACTCCAGCCTTTAGCCTCCCAGACACCACAGGACGGCCATGCAGTCCACGCAGCCCTTACCATGCTCCAAGGAGGAAGTGTTTCCTTTTAAATAGACTGCAACCCAACCCAAAGGAAAGCCAGTTATCTCAGTCCCCACACGCTCACCAGAGGAGAACACGTGTGTAGTGCTTTAATCCCAGTGAGTGATATTAGTCACTGGGCTTCTAAGAAATCCGACATGGTTATTCCTCCCCCACTTTTCTAAATTACAATGGCAATAACTGCATTTGCACAGAAATCACCCTAACTGGCTGGCTACTTCATTAAATTACTGTATGATTCCTATTTTATGGGTACAAAATAGTTGATCTCAGTGAACTGGCAACTTAGAAACTTAGGAGGCAAATTAGAGCAATTACTAATAAATTATACATGTGGGAACTAACAATTTGTCTATCATTGAAAAATATAAGGGAAAACTGCCAGACGCCCTGGCTCTGCAATTCTGAACAGGTCTTTTCATTTCTTCTTTTCCCAGACCCAAAGCTTTTATTACCCACACCGGTTATACCATTACTGTGGCTGATTTCGCAGAGTCCAACATTTATAATACAGAGTTAGGAATATAATGGATAGGATTTGCACTCTGTTTGGAACAGAGGGTTTGACTGCTTAAAATTAAAGGACTAAAAAAATTTTTTTTAATCTAAAAAATCACCCCCCCAAAAAAACCAGCCAAGAAGTCAGTACTTTATCAGTTTTCTCTAAGTAAGTTAAGAGGGAAAATAATGGCAAGAAATAGGGGCAAAATACCTCTTCATTCATAATACCCATTCATAATCATGTGTTGTCTCTGGGCGAGGCAGTCTGATGAAATTAAAGGAAGTTCTGTGTTTCAAGTCATGTGTAGTTATAGGGGAGGAGGTGCGATTAGGCCAATTAACAAGATAGGATCTTTCTCTTCTGCTCGTCTCACCTGGGGATCGGGTGTGCCGTTCAACTTAATGAGGCTACATTCCTCCATCAGCTACTACTCCCTCCTGGGCTTGCCTGGCCACCATCTCCTTACAGCCCCAGCAGGCTTCGTCTTGTGTGGTTGCTGTCAAAAGCTCAGTGGAGGGAGAGAGAGGCTTTTACAACCGAATGCTTGAATTTATTCTCACTGGCTTCTTGTTCAAGTGGGAAAAAGAAAAAAGTATCTACATCTTGGGAGGAGGGCCCATGTCTAAACTCTAGATGTTGAGACAGTGTAAAAAGAAAAAAAAAAAAAAAGACTGGGCATAGTTCGCAGCCAGCCTCAGCAACTTAGTAAGACCCTGTTTCCAAATAAAAAAATAAAATCGGGCTGGTGGGGTAGCTCAGAGGTAGAATGTCCCTGGGTTCAATCCCCAGTACTACAAAAATGAAACAAAACAAAAGCCCTACATATATGAGAGAGTTTTGATACCAATTCCAAATATTTTCCAGCAATGAAGAAAATTTTTCTGCTTTTTTTTTGTACTAGGGATTGAATCCAAGGGTGCTCTACCACTGAACTACACCCCCAGCCCTACTTTATTTTATTTTCAAAAATTTGAAACAAGGTCTTATTAAATTGCTGAGGCTGGCCTCAAACTTGTGATCTACCTGTCTCAGCCTCCCAAGTACTGGGATTACAGGTGTGCACCACTGCACCCAGCTCTGCATAATTTATATAGGGCATTTGCCCCCTATACCCAACAAAAATTGTATACCTGTTTCTCTACATCACACAGTACCTTATCAGTTTTAAAATATTCTCTTTACTTTCTTTCTTCCTTGAATACAAACGATTCTTTCGTTCATAGTCTTGTATTCTCACATTTAACTTTTACTTATAATTTCAATATTTTCCCCATGCTCTTTAGTGATTTTTGCCATACACCTGGTTATGGGCACTACTTCCATTTCACCACATCTCCCTGGAGAATTGTGTGGCAGACATCTCTCTTGAGAAGTACTGAAATTAGAATAAAAGTGTAATCAACACTCATTGTTTTCTACCAGTGCTACGAGCATGGCTTAAACCAAAACCAGTCTCTCTACGAATTCCAAACGCCCTTTAAAACAACTCGGGGTGTTGTTTCAAAACCTGACCTGCATAGTTCCTTCGGGCTGCCGTGTGAGTCGTGCCTATCGTGCGTCCACGTGTTTGCATGCTGGGTCATACTAACCCAGTAAACACATTCTCAGCAGCCTTTGCTTGGTGGATAGCCACTCACAATGCACAGGGGTTCCACCTCTCTAGGGCCCCCGCCAGGTGCAGCAAATGTGAAGTAAGACTTCCGCTGCCTGCAGAGGATACACCTGGAGCCCCAGCACCCTGAGGTCACATGACTCTTGATTCATGCCACACCTGAGTCCCTCGCCTAGTTAGATGCTAAAGCAGATGATTGCAGAAGTACAGAAGGTGGCAGAGAGAGTTCGAGAAGAATTCTCATCCCATTTGCCTAAAATGCATTGAAACGACTCCACCTAGTTCCACAGCACTAGAAAAAAAAATTGCTTGTATATGGATTACTGTTTCTGAGCAAGTATATATCAGTAAATTATCTGTTAGAATATGTATGATATACATTTTTCATAACTCATCACTATATAAATTGCTTAAGGTGATAGCAGAAAAGAACACTACTTAAAAACACGTATAACTACGATGCACCAATAAATGTAATAAATAAAAAAATGAAGAGAAAAAAGAAAACATTGATTGGGGGGGTAAGGATGTCTTAGAGGACTATGTACGCCATATCCACAATACCAAGCAAAAACTGGTTTTCAAGACGGGGAGCCCAAAATGGAGAAAAGACGAGGGAGACCTTCCCCTCCCCAAGAGGGTCTGGCTGCTGGGAATGATTGTCCAGGCCCCTGGTTTGCATGTCCCCTGTCAAGGCGACACTTAATTAAGGGGGGGAATACTGGTGAAAATCACTAAGGAGGGAGAAGGCTCCCCACTGTGTTCTGCTTCTGACTTCTGTTCTTTGGACCAAAAGAACCCCCCTGCTCGCCTCCTTCCTATTTCAGCACTGTTCTCTGGGAAATCAGAGGCAGAGGGGGAAAATGAATAACCTCTTCATAATACTCCTGCCCTTGTGTTTTGTTCAAAACTCTGTTACCAAGGAAATGATTAAGAACCTCAATTGGAGGTTTTGAAATTAAAATCATTACATTGATCAAAGGTAGGACCTTGTAGCGCTGCTGTTCATCTAACGAAGTCGTTTTAAAACAGGAAGTCTTGGCCAAGATTTCAGATCTCCACATTGGAGACTGTGGCTATTTCGACAACAAGGAAATGGGCTTCTTTTTGTAAGCTAAGATGCATTTCTTATTAAGTTTTTACATGTCCAATCATGCTCGGAGTATTAAATTAATTTTTATCTATGACTTAAAAGTTTAATGAAATGCTATGTAGTGCCACGGGACAGCTGAAGTCATCTGCTAACATTCATTCTTAAATCTATTTTAGTAGAATATGGTAGTCTACTAAGTGTAGAATGTGGATATTTTACTCTTACATTTTCCCATATAAATTTGTTTTGCTGTGTGGTACTGGGGGTTGAACCCAGGGGCATGCTATCTCTATGCTATACCCCAAGGTCTATTTCATTATTTTGAAATCGTATATAACTAAGTTGCTGAGGGTCTCACTAAGTTGCTGAGGTTGGCCTCAAACTTGAGAGCCTCTTGTCTCAGCCTCCCAAGTACAGGCATGTGGTAGTATGCCTGGCTTCAGATTATTTTTTAACTTGCATAATATTCTGGAAAACAGCCTATGTTGCGGCCTATGTCCTCCTCAGCCATGTTCTGCCAACGTATGAGCCAGCTGCCCTGGGAAGTTCCTCATTGCCACCCTGGAGGGGACGCAAACTGAAAATCAGGCCATTCTTCCACGCATAGCAAAAGCAGAATCTATTAGCTAACTGATGTCAAAGACAGTAAGTAGGCTTTTAAGTAGTGGACCAGGGCCTATGTGGGGGGAGTTAAAAGCCAGAACTGTGCTAGCTAAAACTCTTCAAAACTTAAATCTTCACGTGGGTGCATCCAAAAGAACCAAGGACATTTAAAGCCTCTTGAATACATGAATCTTCAATAACTAGAAAATGTCCCTCGTCTTTTGCCCTTGCATATCATTCTCCCAGGAGGCCTGTCTCCTTTACTCCCCTTGTAGCTGCCTGCTGTTCGTTCCTCCCGTCTCTTGTGGCTCCCCAGGGTGATGCTCACAAAAAGCTCCTTCGATCAGGTTTCCACTGTCTTTTCTTCCCCTTGGGGTAAGTTTCTCCCACTATCACCCAGGGACTGACAGGCGGTGTTTCTCCTTTTATTTTCACGGGGCTGAGGCGCATACGCTTACTCTTTTCCTCCCCTGTTCATGATGCATTCCTGATGTTATGTGCTCTATGGGGCACGTCTGGATGTCTCAACTACAGTGCAGAATACCTTAGAGTAAAACGCTCCATGGCTCAGTGAAGTCTGGGGACAAAATCTCCCATGACTCAGCTGACTTTGCCATCCCTGACCCTGGGGTGTTTGCTGCGATGTTTGCCCCTCATTCATTTGCTCTGGTTTTAAGTCTGGGTCCAAGGCGAGGCCCCTCTCAGCTGCTTTGCTGCTTGACCTCCAGCGCCGCTGCCTCTGGGCCAACTGGCTTCCTTGCAGAGCCGCCTGACCCTGTGCCAGGGCGCTCAGCCCCTTCGTGAAGCGGAGCCCCTTTCTATTTCCTTTCTATCTGTCTGGGCCTCCTTAAACTCTTGACCTGCACCCCGCCTGGCCCACATCTGGGGCAGCTGATTAGCTCGGCCTCCCCACCCTGCTCAGCTCACGGTGCATCCTCCTGCCTCCTCTCTCTGGGGTCAGGAGCTGAAATGCCCCATGCTCCTCTGGGAGCCCACTTGTCAGCATCTGCAGTGGGACGGGTGGTCCCCGGCTCCCCAGTCCCTCTGGATACCCTTGGCCCCAGCCCTGGGCAGCAGGGAGGGTGCACCCCTCTGGCACTCTGCCTGCTCACCGGACAGGCAGCCCACACACCCTGCCTGGGAGTGCGGTCCTCACCTGGTTTCCATCTGCCTATCCCAGATTTGCTTTTGGTCCCATCCTCCAAGGCAGTTCCTAGAAACTTCTAGGAGGAAGGCAGGCTGACTCCATGAGCGCTGAGCCGCCTGCACTGAAGGTTCTGCTATCGGCCACACTGGAGGCCGGGGGTTGCTTTATCAGTCTTGGCCAGACTGTTCTCCACCCGGTGCAATCAGCAAGTGCGTGACTGAAGACAGCTCTCCTCTCAGGCAAAATGCTTTGAGTTCAAAGCAATTGGGCAGATCCGGGCGTGGTGGCGCACACTTGTAATCCCAGTACTTTGGGAGGCGGAGACCAGAGGATCCGGGTTCGCGGCCAGCCTCAGCTCTCTCTCTCTCTCTCCCTGTTTCTCTCTCTCTCTCTCTCTACCTAGAGAGGCCCTCCGCAACTTCGTGAGACCCGGTTTCAAAATAAAGTATAAAAAATAGGGCCGGGGGTGTAGCGCGGAGGTAGAACGCCCCTGGGTTCAATCCCCAGTACCGCAAAAAAAAAAAAAAAACAAACAAAAGAACAAAGCAATTGGGCAGATACAGGGAAGCAGTGGGGATCACACCAGGTCTCTCTGCTGAGAATACGGTCCCACTGCACGACGTCCTTTTGGGGGGGGTATTGGGGCCTGAACCCAGGGGTGTTCTACCTCCGAGCTTCACCCCCAGTCTTGTTTTATTTTTATTTTGAAACAGAATCTCTCTAAGTTGCTGAGGGTCTTGCTGAATTGCTACAGCTGGCCTTGAACTTGCAATCCTCCATCTCAGCCACCTGAATATTGGAATCATAAGCATGCACCACCAGCCCCAGCTCCATCTTTTTTATGAGGCTCCAAGGCATGGCTTTGTTTTTAGTCATAGATTCTGTAATTAATTATTTTCTCTTCTTTACATTGGCTACCAGAAAGCTTAGAACTAAATCTGAAGGTTGTCCAGGGCATAAAATGAATTTGAATGAATTTTTAAAATAAGTTTAGGCCGGGCGTGGTGGCACACGCTTGTAATCCCAGTACTTGGGAGGCTGAGACAGGAGGGTCACAGGTCTGAGGCCAGCCTCAGCAACTTAGTGAGGTGCTTAGCAATGAGACCCTGTTTCAAAAGTAAAAAATAAAATAGGGTTGGGGGTCTAGCTCAGAGATAGAAAGCCCCTGGGTTCAATCTCCAGTAAAACACACACACACACACACACACACACACACACACACACACACACAAAGTTTAACCACTACTCCATTTTATGTCATTACTTTTATTTTCTACTTTTCCTTCCCAACTACCTCTAATTTTTATTTCCTTGCTAGCCATCTTAAGCCCTTCCTGAATCAAGGTGGGACTAAATAAACAAGCATATAAAACAAGGTCACTTATGGAAAACTGAAACACGTCTCTTTTACACAGTTGGTTGGAATATAAATTTCTGCAGACCAATAGCTGCTAAATGTTACCATACACATTACCACGACATGTTATATTAGTCATGACACAGAAATACCGATTCCGGAAATATATCCTATAGTCATACTCACATAATCGTGCACTATCTGTTTGATCATAGCATTGTGTGTAATAGAAAAATAAAATAGAATAAACATCTAGAAATAGCTAAACACATCATGTTGCATGTATCCAAGGGAACACTATGCAGCCATTCAAAAACGAGAGATGGATTTTCGTGTCCTCACATCAAGGATGCCTTCAGTGTCCTCAGTGACGAATAAAGGAATCTGTGGTTGGGGATGGGGAATGGATATATTTGTTACTTAACTCCACCCCAGTACTGCCACAGTATGGCGCATGCTAAGGAGTCTTGCTGCGTGTCATGGAGGCTTTCTCATAATTCAAAACACTATTAAATAACAGGCACAAGAAAGCAGAAGTAAGAGGCTGAGGGAGGCGCATTCTGCGAATGACAGAGCACAAGCCGCAGAGCCCCACACGGGGAGGGAGGCGGCGGGAGTCGGTGGAGGGCTGGCCTTTGAAGACCTGCTTTCTGCTGAGGCCGTGCGATGGGGATTTTGCAGTTGTTGCTGCATGTGGGGGGGGGGTTGCTCTGCCTCTTAAACTCTCAGTTAAACCCAATACCGTAGAGATGGTTTTGAAGCAATGTGATGAAGTGTTGCATCTGTCCTAAAGGTCAGAGACGGTGGAGAATAGAGGCTGCCCAGAGGGACCAGACCCATCTGGGCCACCACAGACAATCAGGTCCCATGTGGAATCAGTTGTGTGCACCTTGGGAATTGAAGATTGAAGACTAGGAAAAGACTGGAGTGCGGGGGTGGACGGGGGGGAATCAGTCAAATCAAACCCATATGCAAAAGCAATGATCTAGCTTAATAAATATTGAGATTCCTTTTCATAGCCAGATGACAGATGGTGATTTAGGAAAAAGTTGAAAGGGTCACAGGACAGAAGATAATTCCAGAACTTAACACGAGTCAGAGTGGCCACACATGGCAGATATACCAAGTCTAGCTCTGACCACGTTAGTTGTTACACGAATATCTGCTTTAGGTCGGGGGGGGGGAACCCCACCAAACACTATTTTCTCATTACAAATTCTCCTCACTGCCCACGTTGCTTCTGTGCATCTCCGCCCTTTGCCCGCACACAGAACTGCACTGTTTCTCTGTGGGCTTCTTAGTACCTGACCACCACCTCTCCCAGAACCTGCTTCTGTATTCCGCGACCAGCCTAGTGAGAACCTAAAAGAAACAGGCCCCGTGGACAGGCTTCTGCGGCTTCCAAATCCCTGAATGTTATGCAAGCTAGTGTGTGCACACATTTTTCTGGGAAGAGGGCCCTGATTCAACTCTCAATGAGATGACTCTTCCAAGTGTTGAGAACCACTGATTTAGAAGCCAAATGTGGACCTCCTCTAAAAAAAATCTCATGGTTGAAAACTATTAACCTCTGTCATGTGTAGATACACTATATAGACATACACATTTCTTCACTTCTTTCTCTCTTTTTTTTTTGTTTGTTTAGGTATTGGGAATTGAACCCTGCCCTTTTTATTTTGAAACAGGGTCTCGCTAAGTTGCTGAGGGTCTCACTAAGTTGCTGAGGGTGGCCTCGAACCTGCGATCCTCCTATCTCAGCCTCTACCAAACTGTTCTTAATTTAATATGATGTGGCCACAGGCCATAGCTTCACCAGCCTATTTACGTTTCAGTACCAGTGCAGTCATTCTGAGGAGCTTTTTCTTTAGGTTTCTCACTCTACTTGCTAGCCCAGAATATTTTTCCTCAACTAGACTGAAGCTCTTTAGGACGCTGACCTCATGTTTTTGTGTTTTTTTGTATTTCCAAGGCCTAGCACAAAACTTGGCAAACAGTCGGCACTTGATAAATAATACATGTTCACAATGGCTGAGTATTCAAAGTACACTAGACACCGAGGTGTCTATTACTATGATCTTTATTTGATAGATGAGGAAAATGAAGTCCTAAGCGCAGATCCAAGTCTGGTAGACTCTGAACCCTCCTTGTCAACAGTGCTCTATAAATGTTGTTGAATGAATGCACAAATGCAGAACAAGATGATGGGTGATGGCTAGTAACACCTCCCATCATGCAGGTAGAGAAGCTGAGTATCAGCCTGGTGGAGGGCCTCATCAGAAACTCAGGTTACTCGTCTCCCACTAAGCATGATTTTTCTTTATACTTTTCTAACTTTATTTGAAATAGTCTTTATTCCCCATTAGAAATGGAAGTGAAATCCTATACGCTAAATGGAACTCATTTCAACGGTCTCTGATTCCGAACTCTTATATATGAGAATCTTGCTCATCAGCAGGTCAAATTGAAATTCGGTTGACAGGGACTTGTCACCGTGGGCATCTCTAAGGAAAGCAAAATCTTTCTTCCTCTGAGCTTCTTTTCTTTGGTGGGGGGCGAACTCAAATGCTATATGGTGTAGTAAGAAATGGAATTGAAACAAGAGGGCTGGGTGGGAACTGGGGGGCCAGGAGGGGAGCCTGCACCCCTTCTGGGGGGAAGAGGTGCCCCTTGGCCTCACCACGTCATTGTCACTTGGGAAGGTGGAACCAGGGTGACTGGATTTTCAGACTGGCAAGAGAAGCCCCAAATGTAGATTACGTGTGAAATCTCCTGAGATTTATTTTTTTATTTTTTATTTTTTTATTTTTTTACTTTGTGGCACTGGGGATTGATCCCAGGGGCATTCTGCCTCTGAGCTACACCCCCAGCCCTATTTTACTTTTATTTTGAAACAGGGTCTCCCTAGGTTGATGAGAGTCTCACTACTTGCTGAGGCTGTCCTTGAACCTGTGCTCCTCCTGTCTCAGCCTCCCAAGCACTGGGATTACAGGCGTGCGCCACTGCGCCCGGCTTCCTGAGTTTTAGATGCTGACCACTCATGCAAATATTTTTTAAAAATATAGTACAGCCAAATAAAACACACCACCTACATGTGGGTGGGCCCGTGGACCACCAGTTTGCAAACTGGGTTTCCTCTGAGGAATATTCAGAGCCGCCTTCTGCCCAGTCTGGTGGAGTAAAGGTATGGAGGAGGGGTGAAAGTAATGTTCTCAGTTTTGCTGCTGGTTAGCATCTTTACTGGAAGGCTTGGTGAGAGAAGTGGTTGAGAGAGAGGCTAAAATTGTTTTTAGACTATCTGTGGACTTGAAATATGCTGCCCATGGCCCCAGACCCAAAGTCAAGAGGGGGTGATACCGTTACGTATGACTTTCTCCCTTAAGCTACGACGGCACAACAAATTGGCCTTGTGTGCACTGACACGTGACTTCAGCATTCTTCAAGCTGACTGTTAGCGTGCAGCACTCTGCTGAATTTGCAGAAAAATCCACAGCCCGCTGCATGTCTTCTTCTATTGCATGTGCTTGAGGGGCAGCAAATCAGCCTCCAGCAGTGAGCAGTGACTGCTTCCAGGCCCCTCTCGACAGTCACTGTCCAGGGAGGAAAAAGGCCTCTCAGAGAACGGGACCTCTTCCTAACAGGGGGACCCGGCTGCCCCCTTTCCTCAAGCAAGGCTGTGCAAAATACCAAATGACTCTGCATCCATCTGGGGATCGACTGCTCCGGCACATGCTCATCACAGGCCCTCCGCCTACCGGGACAGCACGGCCTCTGAGGCTTTGATGGAGGAAGCCATGCAAAAGCATAACTTAGCAAGACGAGACTTCTGAGACTTTTAAGAATTAGTTCCTGCTGCAGATCTAAGAACTGTATTTGGAGAAAGTTTCCATGAGAATTACTTTCTTTAAATACATTAGTGAAATGGATGCAGAATATTAATGGACTTTGCAAGGTTTGGGGAAGTAATATTAAACAGTTACTCTTCAAACTGGAGGTGTTTGGTGGAGAGAGGTTTTTTCCCATTTGGTGCATGCACCAAATTTCCCTCCCACTATACAGTACTGGCAAACTGAGAGTTTCCTAACATTTTTTTTCTTTAAACACCAAAAAAAAGTATCCAACCAGATACCTAACCAACAGCAACAGAGTACTGAAGTGTGGACAATATCAAATGTTATATTTGGAGTGAAACTTGGCTCTTCATAGGCTGCCAGGCATGCTCTTTTTAATTTTATAAGAAGAATAGGTTACTCTACTATGATACTGAGAATCCCTATATTGGAGTAGTCCCAAGTTTTTATCTGAAATATCTAAGACTGTTTCCAAATGGCACTTTCTACTTTTGCTAACAATTTCCTTTCCTATTACTTTGACTTGGTACTCTGTGACTTTGCAAGTTTCACGTTACCTAAGACTTTTCAATGCCCAGCTCCAGTTTGCTATGAGGTCAACCCTGTGACCACGAAACCGGGTTCCACTGTCTAGATGTTTGTGTTTTTTTCAGATGGATAAATGGTGGACCCAGACCAAACCCATATTTCAATGCAAACCTCAAAAAGGAAACTTGTGTTCAACCTCTCTTTTTCTAGTCTACTTTTTCAGTTCCTAGATGTGTAAGAACCTATATGCTAAGCAGTAGACAAGTAAGAAGTGCTTCTCCAGCCGGGTGTGGTGGCGCATGCTTGTAAGCCCAGTACTTGGGAGGAGGAGACCGGAGGATCCGGGTTCACGGCCAGCCTCAGCTACTTACTGAGGCCCTCCGCAACTTCGTGAGACCTGGTTTCAAATTAAAGTATAAAAAAATAGGGCCGGGGGTGTAGCGCGGAGGTAGAACGCCCCTGGGTTCCATCCCCAGTACTGCAAAAAAAAAAAAAAAAAAAAAAAAAGAAAAAGTGCTTCTCAAAAGGACCGAGAAATACAACAAACAAGGGTTTTTCTTTCCTGCAAATAAACATCATCTTTAAATGAAGAATTTAATTATTCCTTAAACTGATCTCCCATCTCCCAACTCACAGGTCTCTGTTTTTTTTGCACTGACAGTTAGGGTAATCTGAGGAGGGAAGCTGAACAAAGAGGTATATCTTCTCAGCATAAAGAGTCCAGACACTCATATACTCAAGAGCTAAAGGATGGATATCATTTCTTTTTTTTTTTTTTGGTACCGGGGATTGAACCCAGGGGCGTTCTACCTCCACACTACACCCCCGGCCCTATTTTTTATACCTTATATTGAAACTGGGTCTCACGAAGTTGCAGAGGGCCTCATTAAGTAGAGAGAGAGAGAGAGAGACAGTCAGAGAGAGAGAGAGAGAGAGAGAGAGAGAGAGCTGAGGCTGGCCTTGAACCCAGATCCTCCGGTCTCCGCCTCCCAAAGTACTGGGATTACAAGCGTGCGCCACCACACGATGGATATCATTTCAACATTTGTTTGTTTGAATTTTATTTCCATTCAAGTAAATAATGATAATTTGAGCAGGATATGTGTACAAATCATTATAAAAATCCAGATAGAATTTACACACTACACAATTCACCCATTTAAAGTTGATTCTAGTATATTCAGAGTTGGGCAACTATTGCTATTATCAGTTTTTTGTGAGTGTGAGTGTGTGTGTGTGTGTGTGTGTGTGTGTGTGTGTGTGTTGCTGGGGATGGAGCCCAAGGACATTCTACTTCTAAGCTACACTCCCAGCCCTGTTTTTTTATTTGGAAACAGAATCTTACTAAGTTGCTGACAGCCTCACTAAGTTGCTGAGGCTGACTTCGAATCTGCAATCCTCCTGTCTCAGCCTCCCAAGTACTGGGATCAAGAGGCATGTGCCACCACGCCCAGTTCACCATTATCAATTCTAAACATTTTCATCACCCCCAAAGAAACTCCATATCCATCAGCAGTCACCCCCCACTCATTCGTCCCCTAGCCCCTGGCGACCATCAATCTACTTTCTGTCTTTACAAACTTGCCCATTCTAGATATTTCATACAAACGGTATCATACAACATGTAGCCTTTTGGGTCTGTTTTTTTCATTTAGCATTGTTTCCAAGGTTCATCTGTGTCCATACACATTTAAATGAAGTGCCACAGACACACAGGGCATTGTCCCAACGTTACGCAAGGACACTGGTTTAGCTATTCACTTTCTTCCCCTCTTTGGACTGTCTGCATCGCTCCTTGAAGCATTCAGGACATGAAAAGTCCTGTTGTCTCTCATCTCAAATTTTCCCTTGCCAGTGGACATGTCCGTGTCAAGTCCTCGTGCGCCTCAAGCTCGTGTGCACAAGATAACTTCACCATTTCCCTTTCCAGACACAATATTCCTTTTATTAATTATTGTTAACAATAAAACCATCTGCCCACACTACCTTTAAAACCTAGTCATTTTACTTCACTCGGTCACTGCGGCAACAGTTATGTCTTCTGCCTCCCCAGCATCTCTTGGCTGCCCGCCTGCCTGCCTCCCGCACACTCGGTGACAACCCTGGCTCTATCTCTCTGCATGGCCACTTGCCTCCCCGCCTGCCCCAGGCTCCCCCTCCCATGGCTGAGCCCTGCACTGGACGAATTACAGTGAATGGCTCCATCCCGAGGGCAGGGGTGGGGAGAGAACAGGAAGCTGGTGGTTTTGCTGGGACCCAAGTGACTGACAGTCAACCAGGCTGTCCTGTCAGCAGAAAGAGGAAGGTGGCCGAGTCGCGGCTCTTCCCTAGGTAGCCTGGGTCCTGCCTGGAGGAGTCCTGACTTAATCGTAGTCAGGACTGCTACCCCCAGATGATGCTGAGGTGTGGTCCCAGGATCTACCTGCCCGCACATCAGCACAGCGCGGTAGGACAGTGAGGGCTTCCGAGGGTCAGACCTGGGTCCACCGAAGGCTAGACGAGGTACCTGGGGCGGATTAACCCTCCATCCTCGATTTCCTCATCTGTAACCCGGAATAAATATGCTTTCATAGAAGTGCTCTGAGCATCAATTAAGTCGGATGTGAAGTACAATGTAGAATTCCTGGCACATAAAAAGCACTTAGAGATGGGGGTAAAGATGCCTTGTTCTGAATTGTCTCTGTCACATCGTTAATGTGACTGGGTGACAACTGTTTCATCTGTCAGCGAAAGGCCCCACAAGGCCCCACATTAGGGAGACTCCTTTGATGAAGGGGAAATGGCTCAGCTGGCTGAGCACACTCGGGGCCTGACAACTAATCTTGGCACAGGTGCACGGCCACAGCCCAGCACTGTATGTTCTTTTAGTTTCCTCAAAGGTAGGAGGAGCAGTGCGCGTGGAGGTGGCGAGGAGTCAGCTGTCTGCTCCTTCGTTGCGCTTCTGTCTGCTCTCTGCAGCACATGGAGGCATCCCGTAGCCGGATGGCACCTACACCGCTCCAGCAGCCCCCGGGCGCCCCAAAAGGGAGTTGGCTTTGGCGTCACAAGAATGCTGCTTCCTTTTCAGTGAGTGAAGGGACAGACGGTCCCTTCTGAAGAGTTGGCTTCAGGAGGGAAAGAAAGAGAAGGGAAAGGGCCAGCCGGGGATCTGGAGGTGCCATGACGCCTCTGTCCCTACCTGAGGACAGGAAGTAGCTAGCTCTCTGCCCTTGACCAGTGAAGCCACAGGCTGGTCACTTCCTCAGCACAGGATCGTGTATCAGAAACAGCAACCCAGACTCCGACTTACAGCAGGGATCTAAATATGGCAGGGCTGGAATTCTCTCCCTTGGGTATCAGCGAAGGCTATCGGAAGTGTCAGCAGGCTCAGAATGCAGACCTCGTCGGGAGCTAACTTTGGATCGGAACGGCAGTTTACTGGGGCCCCAGATCCGCCCTCACTGCCAACTTATGATTTACGATGCTGCGCTCAGCCCACTGAGGCCCACAGGACCAAGGAGCCAGATCTCTCAACTTCCATTCCAACTGCGCCTCTCCTGCTATCGCATTCTTCATGGGAGGCAAACCCGAAGGACCACAGGACGCAAAGGATTCTCTCAGAAGAGGCCCAAAGCAAAGCAAAGATCCGAACCGAAAGAAAACACTGAAAGCCTTTATCTTTCTCTTATCCCCAGCTGCCTTGATTTTTTTCATATTTAATCAGTGTTGGCTATTCCGTCCCCCCACCCCAATTCCAACCTTGGGAAGCTGAACAGAAGATGTAGAAGCCACTGTCAAAGGACAGAGAGAGACAGCTGGGCAAGAGATAGAGACAGAGAGAAGTTAGTAGTCCAGGCTGTGGCAAGGTAAAACCTGCTTGTGGTCTGCAGCTAACTCCAGGTGGGTTGGGGTGAGAGGTAGTATATAATGCTGATGTGGGATCTTGCAAGTTCAGGGTTGAGAGCAAAGTTAATGCTAGGTTTCTTAGGGTATGGGGGTGCTACTAGTCTCTTGAGGTATGCCACTCCTTGAGGAGACAATGTGCTACCCCGGAAGGAGGACAGTGGCTCTGGGATGGGCCAGGTGTACTGATGAGGGAGTAGGGGGCTTAGGGAACTTCTAACGATATTCTATATTCAGAGAAGAAACTCTAGGGTGTATCAGACCAGAGTAGCATTGCCTAAGAAATAAACAGGCTGGGCTCACCAGGACAGGGGGATATGGAAGAAAGGAAGGGTAGTGCAGCAGGTCAGGTTCAGCAGGGGGCAGCACGCTGGAGCACACCCACAGGCCAGGTGAGGAGAGGCCCACGGGGAGCCAGCCGGAAACAGGCTGCTGCTCCAGGGCCTGCAGGATCCACGCCAGAGCCCAGCCCGGGCCTCAAGTAGAAACCAAAGGAGCTGGAGATTGCAGGCTTCCAGGGTGAGGCCCCTTCAGCAGTCTCAGGTCATGGGTCCCTTTTAGGATCTGAAGAGAACTATGCAGCGACTTCTCAGGAAAATGCACTGATACTCATATAATTCCACCTTTCACTTCTAGGGAGTCACGGGTTCCCAAAGCCAAAGCACGGACCCAAGGTTGTGAACCCTGGGCCCAGAGGATGCTCCTGTGCCCTGAAAGAGGAGTGATAACAGGAAATACTTGAAGGATTGTTTAATCCTTTAAACCTCTGGCAAAGTAAGTGGGATAATATGGGGCCTGGCCTGAAACCCGTGTGAATAATACATAATTTGCAGCATAGATTAGTTAGGCACTTAAGCTGACAGTGTGGGCCTGGCTCCAGGGGAGAGGTGGGGGCTGGGAGGGCAGCAGGGCGGTGTCAGAGGCAGCCTTGAAAGCAAAGAGGAATACAGAAGGAGCGAAAAACCAAAGGTGGGGGTGATGGCGAGAAAACTGTCCCCTTCACTGCAGGTGGTGGCGGAGAAGTGAATTCAGAACAAGGGTGGATGGTCCTGGATGATGGAACTTTGCATTCGGGAACGACTCTTAGTTTTTGTAGCATGCATTTCATACCAAATTAAGGCACATGACATTTCTAAAATAAAGAAAAAAATATATATATACTGAGTCTGCACTTATACTGAAATAATGCCCTTTTTTTTCTCTTAACAGAGGCATTATTACTTTTCATCTAGTCATTTAATTAAACCACAACCTGGTTTTTAAAAAGACGCATCTTGGGAGGTACAGGTGAGACAGGGTTACAGCTACATGTGCTATTAGTGAATTGTGTGATGGGTTTAATTTGGTGTTTTTGTATTAATAATGGAGCATGTCTTTTCACTGCATGGACGAATTTTCAGGGGTAATGGGGAAGCTCTGACTCTGAAATTACACAGTGGTTTTTGATTCTTAAACACACTTCTGCTGGAAAAGAAACTGACCTGGGGAGCATTTTTCATGCATAGCTTGATTTGGTCCCTGGGTATGCAACATGCAAGGGACACAGTGGGGTGGATTGATTGTCCAGGGAAACTTAGCTTCTTACAAAAAAAAGGAGATAGTTTAAATCATTAGCAGAACATGCCCTGCGTGAGTCCACTGCCAGCCTATCTAATGGTACTAGGATTTATAGAAATATGCTCATTGTCAAATGTTCCCCAAGGATATGTACAGCATAATGGAACATATGCAAAATAAAGAGCACAGAATTAGGAGCTGGAGGACCTGGAGTCTTGGTAGATTTGAAGCTTCGGTATATGACCTAAGGCAACTTATTAAACACTTCAGACAGAGCCCGAGCATCCTACCTCTAAAATGAGATTAAATATGCTTGCCACCCCCTACCTTACAAGCACCATCAAATGTGGGCAATGAATGAAATATCAGAAATTAAGGCATTCAAGCCAGGTGTGGTGGCACACGCCTGTAATCCCAGTACTTGGGAGGCCGAGACAGGAGGGATTGCAGGTTCAAAGCCAGCCTTGGCTACTTAGCAAGACACTCTTCACCTTAATGAGACCCTGTTTCTAAATTAAAAAAAAATAGAGATACAATGCCCTGGGTTCAATCCCCAGCAACACATACACA